>JAXCGZ010019770.1:2500-5000 GCA_037179515.1 Halocaridina rubra
GGGGTCCATTGCCCCCTAGATATATTAAAATTGTCCTTCATTTCAATGAGGGAAGATTCCACTATTTTCCGTTTGAATTGACAGGTACTTTTAAATAGCATAGTGGCACCACTCCAATCAATCCGATGATTATGTTCATTGAAGTGGGTAAAAAGAGCTGAATTTTCTTGATTATATCTTACTGCTCTCTTGTGTTCTAAGACTCTCTGGGATAGAGAGCGGCCTGTTTGTCCTATGTACACTCTATTGCAATCATTACAGCTTATTTGGTATACTCCTGCATTAACTTCTTTTTTGTTTTGGCTAACGTTAACTAATTCTTTTCTTAAAGTGGTGGGATAGTTAAAAGTGAATGGGGACTGTTTACCTAATGTATCATTTATGACGCCTAGCTTTTGGTGAAAAGGAAGGAGGATTTTGTTGAAATTATTCTCTTTGGGGGTCCTGTGAGGATTGTAAAAAACCTGTTTAGCTTTCTGCAGAGCTTTGTCTAAGAAAAAGGGAGGATAACAAAGTTGGTCAAGCTGAGAATAAACCGTTTGAATTTCATGTTCTAAATAATTAGAGCTGCAAATCCGGAGGGCTCTAAGGAATAAATTCGAAGCTATACCTAATTTTACTTTTTCTTCATGATAACTATAAAAGTGCACATAAGACGCAGAGTGGGTGGATTTTCTATAGACTTTAAAGTTGTAACCCAAAGAATCTCTAACAATGAGGACATCAAGGAAAGGCATTTGGTTTTCATTTTCCCATTCTACTTTAAATTTAATGGAAGGAACTAATCTATTTAATTGTGCTACAAATTCGTTAAAGGTACCCCAGGCATCATCCCAATAACTAAAAATGTCATCAACATAGCACAGCCAAATGATGTTGGGAGGTTTGATTTCTCTCAGAAGCTCAGTTTCAAAATATTCCATATACAAATTGGCTAAAATTGGAGACAAAGGACTTCCCATACTACAACCGAACTTTTGCCTATAAAAATTGCCATTGAAAGAAAAGACATTAGTACTCACGCAGTCTGATTAATTTGATAATTTTTGCTATGGGTAAGGGGAAATCCTTTTTAAACGTTTCAAGTTTATTAGCAAGGAAATTAAGTACATAATCTATTGGGACATTTGTAAAAAGTGATTCTACATCAAGACTGAGTAATTTAACCCCATTCATTGGAACATTGGATAACCTAAATCTCTGAATGAAATCCTCTGAATGCTTTAGGTGCGCTTGGGAAAATTTACCTAGATATGGGGATAGTAAGCTGGCTAACCATTTAGCAAGTTTTGAAGTGAAAGAGTCGTGGCATGAAACAATAGGACGCAGAGGAATATTTTCCTTATGGGTTTTGGGCAAGCCATAAAAATACGGGAGTTGAGGATTAATAACTTTAAATTTCCCAAGGACCTCCCTATCACATTTTGACTGAGCTATGTCCCGAACATTTTTATTGAAAGTGGCAGCAACATTTACTAAGGGATTTTTAGAAAGTTTCTCATAAGTATTGGAGTCATTAAGGAGTTGCATAGCTTTACCTATATAACAGTCTTTATTCAAAAGTACGAGTTTTCCCCCCTTATCAGATTTAGTTATGATGATATCATCTTTTTGTTTAAGCGACTTAATAGCCAAGAGAAACCTTCTAGGAAGTGAACCCTTACTATCGACTTTATCAAGCAAATTAAGAATAACCCCCTTTAAGCACATACTATTTCTATCAAAACTATTATTAGCACAATACTTATCAAAACCGACTATATAATCAAGAAAATTATTTTTCCCTGGTTTTAATGCAAAATTTAAACCTAGTCCTAATACCGCCAATTCGTTTTTTGTAAGACTATGGTTGGTTAAATTGAGAACATTGTCACTTAGGGATATTTCATACCACAAACTACCATTAATTAATTTTTCCAATTTTAGTTGCAATGAATTGGAGTGAAGGCCACTAATGTATGAAGCTCTGTCAAAAGCAAACCGCGAAAGAAAGTGGTAAATATCTTCATCTGGACAAACTAAACGTAAATGATCTGAAGCTTGGTGGAATCTTTTCCTAGCAGACTTGACTTCCATGGTAGCAACTGATAGCCGGTCTTGAAGAAACAGTCTTATGAAGTCGGGAAAGATATCCTTTTTGCTTGTCCATCTCCTGAAACCGAACATCTTTGGGCAGACCTGTTCCACTATGCATTCTTGAAGGAAGAGTTTTTGATTCTTTTTCTTAAATAAGGCGAGAAGAGCATTTTCATAGAATCGATATGAGCTTCTCAAAGCAGGGGAATAGCGTAAGAAGTGTGACAGACTTGGAGGATTCATTATGGGCAACAATAAATAAGTACAAACTGTTAGCATACAGCACTAAATAGTAAGGAAGCCCATCAGTGAAACAAAACTTATAAAACAATGCTATATTTCGGATCCTAACTGGATCCCTTCTCAAGCACAACTGAGACAAAATAACAAAGAAGGAGGAGACATAAACAAAAGGACTCATGAG
>JAXCGZ010019770.1:10000-35444 GCA_037179515.1 Halocaridina rubra
GAAAGCAATGAAACTAACAGTACATGAACTTAAGGATTTTGCAAAGTAGAGTAGTTACTCTAGGGTTATTAATATTAATAAGGCAAGTCACCTAAGATAATCAAACCTAATATAACAATGCCCAAGGTTGTTCAACTTTACATAGGGCCCTGCGGGTTACCCAGTTTTACACGTTTCAGATTTAGTATCAACAAATATCCACTATAATACTTACAACCCCCAAACTTAACAACACCAAGTGTTGCTGCAAGAGTTTCCAGCATAAACCACCACTTGCCAAACTGATAATCATGCTTTGGGTGATCGCCAAGCATCTTGAAACCCCAAACAGCAGATGCAGCAAGCACCAAATCTGACAATGCTGTAGACATTTGCTTTACCATTGTGGATGTTTATTTAGATTTCTGGAAAAAAAAGAAGAAATGTCATGAGCTTTTCTGTTATTGCTAAGACTGTATTTCAGAAGCTACTATAAAACTTATTCCAAGCTTATCATAAACAGTGACAAAGTCTGATTCTAAAAAATATTTGTGCATTTACCATTTGATTATTTACATACTTCATAAGCTACATATTGAATGTACACAGGTGTATTTACTATTTCAATAACTCTAAGCATAACACATTTCCTGGGTATGAGCCCTTCATTGAACTAAATGTCGATCCTTTAAAATTGTACTTATATGTCCTGTAAAATGGGTTACACATTCACTCAGCATGTGAGGGGACTTACGTAGTGTAGCGGTAGAATGCTCGAATCGGAAAGTGATGGGCCCCCATTCAATGCCATGGCAGGGAGTTAGGAAGGGCATCCAGCCTTAATTCTCCAGCTTCAATTCGTCTGCATCCACCCCCCAAATGGGAACTCATAATGACACAAAAAACGTAATAAAATTAAAAATCCCTCAGCACTTACACATTGATATATTTATTTGATTCGTTAATTGTGACTTCCTCATTTCCATAAAAAAAAAAAAGTATCCTACATTTTTCCTTCGAAATGAATGTAACACTGCAATTTTATCTTATATTTTTAATATTCTTTGTTTTTAAGAAATTAATCATGTTCCATCCTATGGAAATAATAGCAAAAAAAAAAAAATCAATATATGAACTGAGGCTATGCAAATTCAGAACTTCACTTGGGAATAGGAATATTATGGCAAAATATCTCAAGTTACAGATAAGTAATCAGTTACTACAGAAGTAAGGAGGGAGAGCATTAGCTCCAACTTATGAAATAGGAATTTAAATTCATATAAATTTAGTAGAAGAGATCTATTACCCCTTAATGGCTTTTTTTTTAAATTTGAGACGGGTTGGTAACATGCATGCCTTCAATTCGTCGAGTTGTCAGTTCGAGACCCACCATGGTGGGAGGTTAGAAAGGGCATTCATTCATGGTAATGGTCACAGATGCCAAAACCAAAGTTCTTCAAAAGAAGGCAACGATTAAGCTCTTAATAGAAAAGGGAGTGTGCCGTAAAACGAGATCAATTTGGGAGAAATCCTGATCCGCCACACCCATGTATACCATTAAGGAAAATGAGGAAAATATCTCCGATATACACAGTAATAATAAAAATAATAAATAATAATAATAATAATAATAATAATAATAAACATTAATCTGCAGGAATACTTTAAATGAAATAATGAATTCAGCAGATTATTTAATTTGAGGCACCTGTTCTCACAAACATTTACCTACGGTACATAAAGGGAGTGCCTGCGAGCCCTTCGCCCCCATGTAACGATAGGACGAAGATATTTCTTATAGGTCTCTATACAGGTCAGCTATTATGATAATATATATCATATATTACTAACTCTGGTCAGACTTACCGTAAGTAGCAGTAGTAAATAGCAATAGCACTAATAGTAAAAGCAGCTGGGCATATCAGTAATTAATTCACCTATTGATAAGACCGACCCTCACTATCAATCAACTCAGACAAAATGTAAACAAAAATGTTTTGTCTTTTTTCTTAAAAACTGAATGGTTGTGGCCTCTTGAGCGGTTCCCATATAAAATACAATTAGTTTAACTTATAATATTTATTTTGTTATTGAGATTATAATAATGATGATTATTATTATTACTGTTATTATTCTATAAAAAGTGAGAACTTTTTATATTACTAATTGATATGTCTTTTGCAAGAAATTATGAGAGAGAGAGAGAGAGAAGAGAGAGAGAGAGAGAGAGAGAGAGAGAGAGAGAGAGAGAGAGAGAGAGAGTAAATCTGTGGATGTTCGATGATAGAGCAATATATATATATATATATATCTTCATAGTATCGCAGGTCAAATTCGTTTATCCACTAGTTTACACCTGTTTCAATCTTACATTAGAAGCAGAATGATTACTGCTGAAAGGTCTTTTGGACTCAAATAGGACTATCCAGGGCAGCTCGATGTTAAGTCTCCCTTCAGTTGCGGTTCTTTTTCTATGCCTACATCAACACCAAATATTCTCGGATATTCGTTATTCAATCTTATCATCCCTTCACGTCTGACAAGTCACAACACTCCCCATCTCTGTTTCTCTAACTTTATGTTTTCTTCGTCCACAGGCCCGATGAGGGAATATCTACTTTTTTTTGGGGGGGGGGGTGACCCGTCCTGGTGTCACAATCATAGAAAAAAAATAAAAGTATTTTAACTGAGAAGTATAATGGAATACATAGCTATAATTCATGAACATCCTTTGGAGCGCTCGCTAAAATATTTCTTCTTTTTAAAAATCACATATTATGAGGATTTACGTGTATTTGGTCCTTAAACCCCACTTTTACGGTCAGTCACGTCAATCTTTAGAAAAGTTCGCAAGTAATTTCGAATTTTAGCTATTTGATACCGATGAAAATAATAAATTATTATTAAAAAGAAAATGTGAACACTGTGTATTACTTTCACAAGACCAGCTAGGGCCCGATTTCTTAAACAGTGTAAACCTAGGATACCATATTGTTAGTTTACTAGACACACACAAATGGATTTCATAAACGCATCTGAGGCGGTTCTGTGTATGGTTAGGACCCCGTACGGGATCCTAGCCATACACAGAACCGCCTAAGATGTGTTTATGAAATCCATTTGTGTGTGTCTAGCTAACTAACAATATGGTATCCTAGGTTTACACTCTTTAAGAAATCGGTCGGGATCCTAGCCATACACAGAACCGCATCAGATGTGTTTATGAAATCCATTTGTGTGTGTCTAGCTAACTAACAATATGGTATCCTAGGTTTACACTGTTTAAGAAATCGGACGGAATCCTAGCCATACACAGAACCGCGTCAGATGCGTTTTTGAAATCCATTTGTGTGTATCTAGCTAACTAACAATATGGTATCCTAGGTTTACATTGTTCAAGAAATCGGACTAAGGACTTACATACGACTTTCTTAAAGAGTCCTTTAAGCATTTGACTCTTTCGTTCTGATTCAAGTGATGTAGGTCAATATTATTATTATTTACTAAATTTTCGAATTTACCAATATTAGCATATGAATAACAAATCTGGAGAACTGTTATAGTATTACCAATGGGAGACTCTTCACTCTTTCCCAGTGACCTAGGCAATATGGCTGACGGTATTGTTGTGTCTGACATTTTCTGGAATGTTTTTTCGTGTTTTGTATTTGTTACTTAAGAAAAAGTGAAGAATTTATCTCCAACACTTTTATTCTATAATGGAGATCATCTTTAATATCATTTTGTAAGAAAAATATATCCTAATTTATCCTAATTGCTTTTGTAATGGGTTTGAAATATTGGATGGGTTGACCGTAAGGGTGCTTTTGGTGTAGCCGGCAGTCAAACATTTACGTTGAATATTGGTATTATTAAGTACCACACTCAGAGTTTGCAATCCTTGATTTCATTCCTGATTCTGGTTTAGTTTTGTTAAAAATTAAACCTTGAATATGCAAATTATGGTGCATTTTTATACCGGTACTTGTGGTGAATTAATACCATTTTGTCGAATCCACTTTGCCAATTCATATTGAAAGCAGTGTAACTATCAACGTTTTATTGAACTAAATTTAACCATAAAATATATATAAGGAAAGTGTATTTCATTATAAATGAAGTATCCTAACCTTACCTATCTCATTTGGAGATTGGCAAACTAGAACGCTACCCTTGTGTTAGGTTACAAGTTTATAATTGATATATTTTCATAAGTAGAAATTATATGTTTCTTTCCATGGATTCAAATGCTTAAATTCATGTCCCTTACTAATCTACAACGAAAGGCTTTTGGTAAAATTAGTTTCAGAAGGTCGATTCCCATTTTGCCAAGTCCACTTTGCCAGTGAGAAAAATGGCCTACTCGTATTCAAATCAATGTAACTATCAACCACACAACCTAATCTAATCTAACTTAAATCACTCCCTGCAGTCACACATGTGTACTATGTTAATAATGAATTCAGATTATTTGATGTTGCGATTTGCTACCTTTGAGATGACATTGAAATTGGGTATTGTGTGGTTCAGCGACGTTGGTTAATTTATAATTATAGTACTGTATGTAGAAAAGAGCTCATCAACATTTGAAAGAAAATTGTACTTTTACAATTTGGAAGAGTTTATGGGCATTGTAAGGTAGACAGGTATGATTTATTTTTCATCCTTCTATAACTCTAATTTGTACTGCATCATATAGTATTTTTCTGACATATATGTCTAAAACATCACCAAATCCTATATAACTTATTTTGATAAAAATATTGTAATGAAATTTTATGTTAATTAAGTTAGCTTGCTTATGTTAATTAGATAAGCTAGTTTGGTTAGGTTAGTCAGATTATGTTACTTAGGCTAGTTAGGTTAGATTAGGTTCGGTTTGGTTCTTTTAGGAGTCACCCACCACAGCCCACCAATGTCAGCCCTAACAGAAAATAGTAATTTTAGAGAAAAACAATGATCAGAATAATTCAAAATACATCAAAACCTATCAGAGAAAAATAGTCAAAGTTAAAAACAGGAAAGGGTGCATAAAACGAATCTCCACAGTAGGCATTTACACCTAACACTAGAAATCTATGAAGGAAGATAGAATGCATTTGAAATTTTTATTTTTCGGATCGAATGGGCTGCCATACATTGTCTTGCATTGGAGCAGAGTGCCGAAAGAAATTTTTATTTGGTTTTGTGGCTAGATTTTAGAGAGCACAACCAGTTGTGAACCTCATGGTCAGTTAGACCTCAGAGAGGTTGATATGGGAAGGATTTAGTTAATTTAGGAGTACTATGCCCAATAGAGGAGAGGTTAGGTGGGCACTGATTACCCCTTAAGGGGTTGGTATAAGGAAAGACAACTTTTATCGCAACCCTCCCTCACAGTTGATATTTTCAGTAATGCCATTCCTCTTGACTCTAGATGACACATTTAATGAATGAAGAGACTAGGAAAAGGAATGACTGCTTTTATCTACACAGCCATTGCAGTTGACAACCTCACGAAAGAGGTTTGTCTAGATTTTAACAGACATTGCTGTAAAGACTGGACATGCTAGTACAGGGAATGAATACTTTTATCATTACCTACCCCAACGCACTACAGCATGAATGAATACAGTTTGGAATAATTAACATAATCTAAGGGTTACTATTCAGAGTACCTAGAATACTGAAACCCAGGGGAGTCACCTTTCATGTTATGAAGGGGTTTCAAGTCTAAAATAGCAGATATAACCAGCCCTAGTACTTGAAAACCAAATGAAAAAAAAAATGGTATGAATTGAAACTCCTAAGAAACGTTATCAGTAACTGACCAAATAAAAGTACCATTTAAGCTGGAAGACCAAGTCATGTTCTCTGCTCAAATTTGCAGGGAACAGTGAATGAATGTCTTGTGCACATTTCATAAGTCAACTGTTAAGCGTCCCGCTTGTACCATTCTCAAAAACTAAAAAGAAAGTAGGATAAACATAAAATATGAGAAAAATTTTAAAAAGTGTGAAACTTATGACAGTACACAAGATCAAAAGCATATGAATTTAAAATTAAAATGTGTATTCATAAATAGCAATGAAAGGATCAAGGAGAGGAGAGAAAAGAGGGATTAATACATACAATTATGATTTAGGATAAGTATTTAGGGATAAAGGCCTTTACTCATGATTATCAACAAAAAGAACTTAAACACAAAGGACCAGATTTACAAAGATTTTTTTTTTTTTACTTCAGCTGATAAAATGCTGTTTACCGTTTTATGTGTCACTATTAATCCCCATTCAAATGAGGTAGGGCAAAGGCTAAAGATGGAAAATTAAGGATGGATGCCCTTTCTTACGATCCTCTGTGGGCTCAAACACAGTTTTCATTTCCTAAATCTTGAGCCCACAAAATACAAAAACTAATTCTCCCTTCCCCAATCAGGCATCTGGGCTTAACCTTAATCTGCCTAACCTTTCTTCTTATCAACCGTTCTGTGCCGTGAAACATTTTAAGGAGAATAAGCTTCTTGGGATATTAAACAGTTTTTACAAGACACGTGGGGCATGATTGTGGTATTCATTTAACCTTAAAAAAGAAGGAAGCAGCAGGGGTACTGTTTAATTAGTCTGGAGGTAGATGGGAAGAAGCAGTTGCTGCACTGAACAATCTGCGTGCTACAAATCTCCATACAGTACCTGTGAGATGAGGCCGCTTGGCGAGTGTTACGTGGCCTCGGCAGTGGGGGAGGGGATGCAACCCGCCAACTCATCAGAGCAACGATGAAAGCACTAGCAATAGAAAAGTGAAAGGGAAGATACCTTACGGCAAAGAGAGAGATAATCCAGATTAGAAGTAAGAGAAGGATCAGTAATGAGCCTGACTACCTTAGATTCAACCCAATCAAGATGATAAGTAAAGGAAGAAGCACCCAAGATGTGTGAGCAGTATTCCAAGCAGGGACGGATAAGACCTCTGTAAATTTTAAGTAACTGCAATGAGGAAAAGTAATGACGAAAATGAAACAAAACACCCAATTTTTTGGATGAAGATTTAGCAATATGAATTATATGATTCCTCCAAGACAAGTTAGAGGCTATATGGATTCCTAATATGTTGATAGAGTTAAGAGGGTAAATTTTATTAGTTTCGAAGACAATAGGGTTATCAGGAGGAGAAGAAGATAAAGAGATAGCCAGAAACTGTGATTACCTAATTGTGTTTACGGGAAAGAGCCCAAAGCTCGTATCTTCCCGTCTCCTGATCGGTTCCATTTTAGACTTAGTGATACTTATCATACCTGTCCTTAAAACTATGGATTGAGATAGCATTAACTACCTCCTCGCTTAGCCAATTCCAATTATCAACTACTCTTACACTGAAAAAGTATTTCCTTACATCCTGCAAATAAGCTTTCTTACGAAGCTTCAAACTATGACCTCTAGTTCTAGAGCCAGCCATATCGAAATATCGATCCCTATCCACTCTATCATAACCATGAAGGAATTTAAAGACTGTCACCATATCCCCCCTTACTCTTCTAGCTTCGAGTGATGGTAAGTCTAATTCCCTCAGCCTCTCATCATAACTGAGATTGCGTATTTCTGTCACCAGTTTCGTGGCATGTCTTTGAACTTTTTCAAGCTTAGCTATGTGCTTTTTCAAGTGCGGATTCCAAAAGGGGGCTGCATATTCGAGTTTTGGCCTCACATAGGTTACATAAATATTTCTGAACATTTCCTTGTCCATGTGCCTGAAGGCTACCCTTACATTTGATAAGAATGCATATGCTGCCCTTACTATGCCATTTATATGTATTTCTGGAGACAAATCTGCCAGTATGTTTACTCCTAGGTCTCTCTCATTTTCTGTCTCTTGAAGTTGTACTTCAAGAGACAGAAAATGAGAGAGACCTAGGAGTAAACATACTGGCAGATTTGCCTTGGAGGCATTGAATTTAACTAAATTTTGAGTGCCCCACTCAGATACTCTCTGCAAATCGGAGTTAAGAGTAGGAGAAAGAGTGATACAAGATTGAATACCAGTAACAGATGAAGGTTGTAAAGAAAAGGCAGAGGAAAAGTGAAGGGTAGAATCATCAGCAAAGGCATGAAAAAGAGAGGAAGATGGAGATTGTAAAAGGTCATTGATGAAGGGAAGGAACAGAGTAGGTGAAAGAACAGATCCCTGTGGAACACCACTGGTAACAGAAAACGGTCAGTAAGAAAACTGGAAATCAGAGAACAGAAAGAAGGGGTAAAGCCATAGGCAGGGAGTTTGGTCAACAGAGCCTTGTGCCAGACTCTGTCAAAAGCCTTAGAGATATCAAGGGCGACGACAAAGGATTCCCCATAGTTCCTCAGAGAAGATGACCATACATGAGTAAGATAGGACAGGAGATCACCAGTGGATCTTACCTTGCGGAAGCCGTACTGGTGATCGGAGATAAGTGAGTAAGATTCAAGGCGTTTCAAGAAGTGAGAATTGAGCATGAGTGGTTAGAAAAGAGGCTTATGAAATTCAGTACTTCAAAATATAAGGAAATGGGAATGGGTGCAAGTGCGAGACGGTCCAAGCTTGGATACTCAATAGCAGGAGCAGAACTTCTATATGGAAAATGGCAGATATCTAGAATTAAACATAATAGCAGATTTGTCTCCAGAAATGCATATAAATGGCATAGTAAGGACAGCATATGATTTCTTAGCAAATGTAAAGGTAACCTTCAGATACATGGACAAGGAAATGCTCAGAAAAATTTATGTAACACATGTCAAACAAAGCTCAAATACAGCTCTCTTTTGGAATCCACACTTAAAAGAGCATATTATTGAGCTGGAAAAAAGTTCAAAGACATGCCACGAAATTGGTGCCAGAAATAGGCAATCTCAGTTATGAGGGGAGGCTGAGGGAATTACACTTACCATCGCTCGAAGTTAGAAGAATGAGGAAGGATATAGTGATGGCTTTTAAATTCCTTCATGGCTATGATTCAGTGGATAGGGCTTAATATTTTGTCCATAGTTTTAAGGACAAATATAAGTATTGCTAAATAAAAAAATGTAACCGACCAGGAAATGGGGTGTTGCGAGCTTATTGTTCTTTACCGTAAGCACACACACACACACACACACACGCACATACGCACACGCGCGTTCAGTGACACACGGAACTGCTCCTCTTAAATTTTTAATTGTTTCGAGTGACTAAGTGCTTAGTGGAAAACTTTACCATAATTTCCATAAATCTGAAATCCTGCAGAGTATTGTGAGTACAAAACTTATATTTGTTGTAAGACGAGACTGTTCATATTAAAGGAAAAAAAAATTGAGAACATTTTCGTGAGGAGAGAGAGAAGCTGCCGTCCAGTTCTGCCTTGAGGGAAATCTAGAAGAGTTGCCAGAGGTGGAGCCATCACATCACATTACCTAATTTTTTGTGTAAACTGGGGAAAGCTCTTAAGCCGTTTACCTGATCCTGTGGTTCTATATATTGTTAAAATCAGTATCCTTCCCATTTATATTAACTAGTTAGTTAGTTTGATACACGAAATAATTGAATAATAAAAAAAAAAAATACCAAATATCCAGCTGTCAACAGTACTGAGTTAAGTTGCCAAGTAGTACAGCTGTCTTATTTTCTTCATTTTTTTTGCTTTTCTTTTAGCTTTCTCTTTTACTATTTTTTTATTTTGTATATATATTGAGTTAAATGTAAAGTCTAATCCCGTGATAACATATCTTGGTTAGCAAGTCAGTTTATCAGTTAGGAAGAATAATATAGCAGAAACAGGTGGGTGCCACCTCAAACACAAATTCGAATTTTCCTTCAGGTTTGACTTTTGTTTTTCTTTTTCTTTTTATACTTAAATTACCATGGTCAAGTTTTTAAGTTAAGATGTGTGTTACCAGAAAAGAGATAAACTGAGTCACTAAATAGCACTTATATGGAGATATAAAAAATCTGTGTGAAGCTCAATTAAAAGTTTTTCTCTTTTTTTTTTTCCTCTTTCTCGTCTTCTTTCTATATTCTGTGAGAGGGAGAACATAAAAATGAGGCCATCTCTGTCCCAAACCTCTCCCACCCAGGGGTCGGGAGAAGGGGTAACCATCAGGGGACTTAAACAGAGAATCAAGAAGTTAGAGAAAATGGTTATAAGCCTTGATGATAAAATTCGGAATATGGATGGAGAAATGAAAGAGAATGAAACACTCAGAGAACAAATAAGATCTTTGGAGGAAGCAAATAAAGCACAAGGGCAGGAGAGAAAGGAACTAGAAAAAAGAATAAAGAAGCTGGAAGGGGAAAAGAGTCAACTAGAATCTAGACTTTCTAAACAAGAAGATAAAAACTAACAGTTGAATGACAACCTAAAGGAATTAGATGTTAGTTCACTGCTCTCTTCTGAGAGAGACGAGATTGCTGCTTGGAATGTCCAGATTAAGGAAAACATTGAACAGTTCAGAAAAGAGTTCCAGGAGCTGAATATGGAAAATGATGCCATGAAAACTTCCTTTGCTGATGCACTAAAGGGGAATGTGGCAGTAAAAGAGGCGTAAAGGTGGTGGCACTGGAAAACATACAAACAGTTGACTATAAAGAGACAGTAATCGAAAAAATGAAAGACGTTGTGATGGAAAGGGCAAACCCACTCATCAGACAGGCACTTGATAAGGAGAAGACAGTGGTAATCTCAGGCATAAGCGAATCCCAGGAGCCAACATGGCAGGGGAGACTTGAAGAAAATAAAGCTAGGGTTGTAGACCCGATAAGAAAGCTTGGAGTAGTATGTGGTCCTGAGGATATTGTAAACATACACCAACTAGGTAAATATTCGAGGGAAGGAAAGCCGAGACCAACAAAAGTAACCTTTGAGAGAGGGGAAACATGTAGGGAAATATTGTTGAGAAAAAAGTCTAAAAGACCTTCAAGAATGCAAAGAAGTGTTCATTAGACGATACAGAACACAGGAAGAGATGGGAAAGATCAAAAACTTGTTGCAAGAGGCAAGAAGGCTAAATGATGAAAGAAATGAAGAAGAGAAGAAAAATTTTCGTTACAGAGTACTTCCAGACAAAGGGGAGATAAAGAAGATAATGACAGAAGATCAGGGGATGGGGCCTCATTAAGACTGTTATACACAAATGCTGATGGATTAGCTGGTAAGGCAGTAGAATTAAAAGATAGGATTCACAACAGTAAGGCAGATATAGTAGCAATTACAGAGACTAAGTTGAGTGAGGACATAAACAGTGTCACAGTTTTTCCTAAGGGCTTCAGAATACTAAGGGTTGAAAGATCTGAGAGGACTGGTGGAGGGATAGCACTGCTCATAAGTGAGAGGATTCAAGTTGAAGAAATAAACTTGGCTATAGAAAGTGAGTTCAGGGAATTTCTTGTTGCTCGCATAAATACTGGGTCAGAGAGCATTATAATAACTGTTGTATACAACCCACCAAGGAACCAAAATAGGCTTGAAATTTATGAGGAAAGTCATATAGGTACTATTGAAGTCATAAACTCAGTTGTTAACATGGCATGGGAGAAAAAATGTAGGATTTTGATTATGGGAGACTTTAATCATAAAGAGATAGATTGGATAAATCTTGACCCACACAGTGGTGAGGACTCATTCGGGGCAAGATTCCTAGATTGCGTACAAGGGAATTTCCTACACCAACATGTAATGGAACCAACAAGGGCCAGGGGTGGGGATGAGCCATCACTACTTGATCTAGTGTTCACAGATAATGTGTTGGATATTGAAAATATTGAGTATGAACCACCAATTGGAAAGAGTGACCACTGTGTGTTGTTGATGGAGTATATCATTGAAGATATTCTTCCTGAGAGTAGAGGCACTGAGGACATGAGGAGGAACTATCGGAAAGGAGATTACATCAAAATGAATGAGCTTTTTGCAGTTATTGACTGGAGAACCTTATTTTACAACAAATCTGTACAAGAAATGTATGACATCTTTTGTGAGAAATATGGGAAGATAGTAGATTGCTGCATACCTGTCACCAAAGTAGGTGTAATTCATGCCAGAGAGAAATGGTTCGATAATGGGTGTAAAAGAGCTAAGGAGTGGAGAGACAAATGCTGGGAAAGGTATAGGAGGAGAAAAAAACATAAATGCCTGGCAAACCTACAAAAGAGCAAGAAATGACTACCTAAGTAAAAGGAGAGAGGCAGAGAGAGACTATGAGAGGGACATCACCAGGAAGGCTAAAGAATATCCCAAGCTTTTCCACAGCTTTATCAGAGGAAAACTGAAGGTAAAAGAACAGGTTTTAAGGCTAAAGAGAGCGGATGGAAGCATCACTGAGACAGATGAAGAGATCTGCAAAGAATTGAACAAGGAGTTTCAGTCAGTATTTACAGTAGAAAATACCCCACCCCCTCAGATTGCAGTGATAGAAGCTCAAGGGCCGGTATTAGAGAACATCAACCTTACAGCCACAGAGGTATGCAAAGCGCTGATGGATTTAGATGTTCATAAAGCTACAGGTCCTGATGACATATCCTCTCATGTGCTTAAAAATGCGCAAACACAATATCAGTGGCATTAAGTATCATATTTAAGGAGTCACTGGAGTCGGGGGAGATTCCAAGATGCTGGAAACAAGCAAATGTGATACCTATCTTCAAAAAGGGAAGGAGGGATACGGCTCTGAACTATAGACCAGTTTCCTTGACCAGCATAGTTTGCAAAGTTATGGAGAAACTACTAAGGAAACATATCTCTCTTCACTTGGAATCATTCAACTTTTTGTCAGTGAGGCAACATGGCTTCAGAGAAGGTAGATCAACAGTAACAAACTTATTAGAATTTTATGATGAGGTAAGCCAAATCTTACAGGAAAGAGAGGGCTGGGCAGATTGCATATTCCTAGACTTCCAGAAAGCGTTTGACACTGTTCCACATGGGAGACTTATTAGGAAGCTGCAATCAATGGCTAGAATAGGTGGAAATGTTTTGGAATGGATAAAAACTTACTTAGAAGGAAGGGAACAGAGGGTTAGAGTAAGACACTCAGTGTCTGAATGGAGAAGACTTAGTAGTGGAGTTCCACAGGGTTCAGTTTTAGGGCCACTTTTGTTCCTTGTATATGTAAATGACCTACCAGAGTCTGTAAATTCATTCATGAATATGTTTGCAGATGATGCAAAGATTGTGAAGAAAGTAAAAAACGAGAACAATGGTAGAGAACTTCAGGAGGATCTAAATAATCTGCATGAGTGGTCAGAAAAGTGGCTAATAAAATTCAATACTTCAAAATGTAAGGTAATGAGAATGGGTACAAGTGCAAGAAGGCCCAAGCTTGACTACTCGGTGGCTGGAGTACAACTTGAAGAGACAGAAAATGAGAGAGACCTAGGAGTAAACATACTGGCAGATTTGTCTCCAGAAATACATATAAATGGCATAGTAAGGGCAGCATATGCATTCTTATCAAATGTAAGGGTAGCCTTGAGGCACATGGACAAGGAAATGTTCAGAAATATTTATGTAACCTATGTGAGGCCAAAACTCGAATATGCAGCCCCCTTTTGGAATCCGCACTTGAAAAAGCACATAGCTAAGCTTGAAAAAGTTCAAAGACATGCCACGAAACTGGTGCCAGAAATACGCAATCTCAGTTATGATGAGAGGCTGAGGGAATTAGACTTACCATCCCTCGAAGCTAGAAGAGTAAGGGGGGATATGGTGACAGTCTTTAAATTCCTTCATGGTTATGATAGAGTGGATAGGGATCGATATTTCAATATGGCTGGCTCTAGAACTAGAGGTCATAGTTTGAAGCTTCGTAAGAAAACTTGTTTGCAGGATGTAAGGAAATACTTTTTCAGTGTAAGAGTAGTTGATAATTGGAATTGGCTAAGCGAGGAGGTAGTTAATGCTATCTCAATCCATAGTTTTAAGGACAGGTACGATAAGTATCACTAAGTCTAAAATGGAACCGATGAGGAGACGGGAAGATACGAGCTTTGGGCTCTTTCCCGTTAACACAATTAGGTAATCACAATTAGGTAATCACACACACACACACACACACACACACACACACACACACACACACACACACACACACACAAAATATTAACCTGTCAACAGTACTGAGTTAAGTTGCCAAGTAGTACAGCTGTCTTATTTTTCTTCATTTTTTTTGCTTTTCTTTTAGCTTTCTCTTTTACTATTTTTTTTATTTTGTATTTATATTGAGTTAAATGTAAAGTCTAATCCTGTGATAACATATCTTGGTTTGCAAGTGAGTTTATCAGTTAGGAAGAATATATAGCAGAAACAGGTGGGTGCCACCTCAGACACAGGTTCGAATTTTTCCTTCAGGTTTGACTTTTGTTTTGTTGCATTTTCTTTTTCTTTTTCTTTTTATCCTTAAATTACCATGGTCAAGTTTTTAAGTTAAGATGTGTGTTACCAGAAAAGAGATAAACTGAGTCACTAAATAGCACTTATATGGAGATATAAAAATTCTGTGTGAAGCTTAATTAAAAGTTTTTCTCTTTTTTTTTCCTCTTTCTCGTCTTCTTTCTATATTCTGTGAGAGGGAGAACATAAATATGACGCCATCTCTGTCCCAAACCTCTCCCATCTATGGGTCGGTAGGAGGGGTAGCCATTAGGAGACTTAAACAGAAAATCAAGAATTTAGAGGCAATGGTTATAATCCTTGATGATAAAATTCGGAATATGGATGGAGAAATGAAAGAGAATGAAACACTCAGAGAGCAAATAAGATCTTTGGAGGAAGCAAATAAAGCACAAGGGCAGGAGAGAAAGGAACTAGAAAAAAGAATAAAGAAGCTGGAAGGGGAAAAGAGTCAACTAGAATCTAGACTTTCTAAACAAGAAGATAAAAACAAACAGTTGAATGACAACCTAAAGGAATTAGATGTTAGTTCACTGCTCTCTTCTGAGAGAGACGAGATTGCTGCTTGGAATGTCCAGATTAAGGAAAACATTGAACAGTTCAGAAAAGAGTTCCAGGAGCTGAATATGGAAAATGATGCCATGAAAACTTCCTTTGCTGATGCACTAAAGGGGAATGTGGCAGTAAAAGAGGCGTAAAGGTGGTGGCACTGGAAAACATACAAACAGTTGACTATAAAGAGACAGTAATCGAAAAAATGAAAGACGTTGTGATGGAAAGGGCAAACCCACTCATCAGACAGGCACTTGATAAGGAGAAGACAGTGGTAATCTCAGGCATAAGCGAATCCCAGGAGCCAACATGGCAGGGGAGACTTGAAGAAAATAAAGCTAGGGTTGTAGACCCGATAAGAAAGCTTGGAGTAGTATGTGGTCCTGAGGATATTGTAAACATACACCAACTAGGTAAATATTCGAGGGAAGGAAAGCCGAGACCAACAAAAGTAACCTTTGAGAGAGGGGAAACATGTAGGGAAATATTGTTGAGAAAAAAAAGTCTAGAAGACCTTCAAGAATTCAAAGAAGTGTTCATTAGACAATACAGAACACAGGAAGAGATGGGAAAGATCAAAAACTTGTTGCAAGAGGCAAGAAGGTTAAATGATGAAAGAAATGAAGAAGAGAAAAAAAATTTTCATTACAGAGTTCTTCCAGACAAAGGGGAGATAAAAAAGATAATGACAGAAGATCAGGGGATGGGCCCTCATTAAGATTGTTATACACAAATGCTGATGGATTAGCTGGTAAGGCAGTAGAATTAAAAGATAGGATTCACAACAGTAAGGCAGATATAGTAGCAATTACAGAGACTAAGTTGAGTGAGGACATAAACAGTGTCACAGTTTTTCCTAAGGGCTTCAGAATACTAAGGGTTGAAAGATCTGAGAGGACTGGTGGAGGGATAGCACTGCTCATAAGTGAAAGGATTCAAGTCGAAGAAATAAACTTGGCTATAGAAAGTGAGTTCAAGGAATTTTTTGTTGCTCGCATAAATACTGGGTCAGAGAGCATTATAATAACTGTTGTATACAACCCACCAAGGAACCAAAATAGGCTTGAAGTTTATGAGGAAAGTCATATAGGTACTATTGAAGTCATAAACTCAGTTGTTAACATGGCACGGGAAAAAAAAATGTAGGATTTTGATTATGGGAGACTTTAATCATAAAGAGATAGATTGGATAAATCTTGACCCACACAGTGGTGAGGACTTATTCGGTGCAAGATTCCTAGATTGCGTACAAGGGAATTTCCTACACCAACATGTAATGGAACCAACAAGGGCCAGGGGTGGGGATGAGCCATCACTACTTGATCTAGTGTTCACAGATAATGTGTTGGATATTGAAAATATTGAGTATGAACCACCAATTGGAAAGAGTGACCACTGTGTGTTGTTGATGGAGTATATCATTGAAGATATTCTTCCTGAGAGTAGAGGCACTGAGGACATGAGGAGGAACTATCCGAAAGGAGATTACATCAAAATGAATGAGCTTTTTGCAGTTATTGACTGGAGAACCTTATTTTACAACAAATCTGTACAAGAAATGTATGACATCTTTTGTGAGAAATATGGAAAGATAGTAGATTGCTGCATACCTGCCACCAAAGTAGGTGTAATTCATGCCAGAGAGAAATGGTTCGATAATGGGTGTAAAAGAGCTAAGGAGTGGAGAGACAAATGCTGGGAAAGGTATAGGAGGAGAAAAAAACATAAATGCCTGGCAAACCTACAAAAGAGCAAGAAATGACTACCTAAGTAAAAGGAGAGAGGCAGAGAGAGACTATGAGAGGGACATCACCAGGAAGGCTAAAGAAAATCCCAAGCTTTTCCACAGCTTTATCAGAGGAAAACTGAAGGTAAAAGAACAGGTTTTAAGGCTAAAGAGAGCGGATGGAAGCATCACTGAGACAGATGAAGAGATCTGCAAAGAATTGAACAAGGAGTTTCAGTCAGTATTTACAGTAGAAAATACCCCACCCCCTCAGATTGCAGTGATAGAAGCTCAAGGGCCGGTATTAGAGAACATCAACCTTACAGCCACAGAGGTATGCAAAGCGCTGATGGATTTAGATGTTCATAAAGCTACAGGTCCTGATGACATATCCTCTCATGTGCTTAAAAAATGCGCAAACACAATATCAGAGGCATTAAGTATCATATTTAAGGAGTCACTGGAGTCGGGGGAGATTCCAAGATGCTGGAAACAAGCAAATGTGATACCTATCTTCAAAAAGGGAAGGAGGGATACGGCTCTGAACTATAGACCAGTTTCCTTGACCAGCATAGTTTTCAAAGTTATGGAGAAACTACTAAGGAAACATATCTCTCTTCACTTGGAATCATTCAACTTTTTGTCAGTGAGGCAACATGACTTCAGAGAAGGTAGATCAACAGTAACAAACTTATTTGAATTTTATGATGAGGTAAGCCAAATCTTACAGGAAAGAGAGGGCTGGGCAGATTGCATATTCCTAGACTTCCAGAAAGCGTTTGACACTGTTCCACATGGGAGACTTATTAGGAAGCTGCAATCAATGGCTAGAATAGGTGGAAATGTTTTGGAATGGATAAAAACTTACTTAGAAGGAAGGGAACAGAGGGTTAGAGTAAGACACTCAGTGTCTGAATGGAGAAGACTTAGTAGTGGAGTTCCACAGGGTTCAGTTTTAGGGCCACTTTTGTTCCTTGTATATGTAAATGACCTACCAGAGTCTGTAAATTCATTCATGAATATGTTTGCAGATGATACAAAGATTGTGAAGAAAGTAAAAAACGAGAACAATGGTAGAGAACTTCAGGAGGATCTAAATAATCTGCATGAGTGGTCAGAAAAGTGGCTAATGAAATTCATAACTTCAAAATGTAAGGTAATGAGAATGGGTACAAGTGCAAGAAGGCCCAAGCTTGACTACTCGGTGGCTGGAGTACAACTTCAAGAGACAGAAAATGAGAGAGATCTAGGAGTAAACATACTGGCAGATTTGTCTCCAGAAATACATATAAATGGCATAGTAAGGGCAGCATATGCATTCTTATCAAATGTAAGGGTAGCCTTGAGGCACATGGACAAGGAAATGTTCAGGAATATTAATGTAACCTATGTGAGGCCAAAACTGGAATATGCAGCCCCCTTTTTGAATCCGCACTTGAAAAAGCACATAGCTAAGCTTGAAAAAGTTCAAAGACATGCCACGAAACTGGTGCCAGAAATACGCAATCTCAGTTATGATGAGAGGCTGAGGGAATTAGACTTACCATCACTCGAAGCTAGAAGGGTGAGGGGGGGATATGGTGACAGTCTTTAAATTCCTTCATGGTTATGATAGAGTGGATAGGGATCGATATTTCAAATATGGCTGGCTCTAGAACTAGAGGTCATAGTTTGAAGCTTCGTAAGAAAACTTGTTTGCAGGATGTAAGGAAATACTTTTTCAGTGTAAGAGTAGTTGATAATTGGAATTGGCTAAGCGAGGAGGTAGTTAATGCTATCTCAATCCATAGTTTTAAGGACAGGTATGATAAGTATAACTAAGTCTAAAATGGAACCGATGAGGAGACGGGAAGATACGAGCTTTGGGCTCTTTCCCGTAAACACAATTAGGTAATCACAATTAGGTAATCACATACATACATACATACATACATACATACATATATACATATATATATATATATATATATATATATATATATATATATATATATATATATATATATATATATATATATATATATATATATATATATATATATATATATATATATATATATATATATATATATATATATATATATATATATATATATATATTCGGAGCAAGATTCCTAGATTGCGTACAAGTGAATTTCCTACACCAACATGTAATGGAACCAACGAGGGCCAGGGGTGGGGATGAGCCATCACTATTTAATATAGTATTCACAGATAACGTGTTGGATATTAAAAATAATAATAATATGAACCACCAATTGGAAAGAGTGACCACTGTGTGTTGTTGATGGAGTATATCATTGAATATATTCTGCTTGAGAGTAGAGGCACTGAGGACATGAGGAGGAACTATTCAACAGGAGATTACATCAAAATGAATGAGCTTTTTGCAGTTATTGACTGGAGAACCTTATTTTACAACAAATCTGTACAAGAAATGTACGACATCTCTTGTGAGAAACATAGGAAGATAGTAGATTGCTGCATACTTATCACCAAAGTAGGTGTAATTCATGCCAGAGAGAAATGGTTCAATAATGAGTGTAAAAGAGCTAAGGAGTGGAGAGACAAATGCTGGAAAAGGCATAGGAGGGGAAAAAACATAAATGCCTGGAATCCTACAAAAGAGCAAGAAATTATTACCTAAGTAAAAGAAGAGAGGCAGAGAAAGACTATGAGAAGGACATCACCAGGAAGGCTAAAGAAAATCCCAAGCTTTTCCACTGCTTTATTAGAGGAAAACCGAAGGTAAAAGAACAGGTTTTAAGGCTTAAGAGAGCGGATGGAAGCATCACTGAGACAGATGAAGAGATCTGCAAAGAATTGAACAAGGAGTTTCAGTCATCATTTATAGTAGAAAATACCTCACCCTCTCAGATTGCAGAGATAGAAGCTCACGCGCCAGTATTAGAGAACATCAACCTTTCAGTGACAGAGGTGTGTAAAGCTCTGATGGAGTTAGATGTCCATAAAGCTACAGGTCCTGATGATATATCCCCTCATGTACATAAAAGATGCACAAACTCAGTATCAGTGGCACTAAGTATCATATTTAAAAAGTCACTGGAGTCGGGGGAGATTCCAAGATGCTGAAAATAAGCAAACGTGATACCTATCTTCAAAAAGGGAAGGAGGGATAGGGCTCTAAACTATAGACCAGTTTCCTTGACCAGCATAGTTTGCAAAGTTATGGAGAAACTACTAAGGAAACATATCTCTCTTCACTTGGAATCATTCAACTTTTTGTCAGTGAGACAACATGGCTTCAGAGAAGGTAGATCAACCGTAACAAACTTATTAGAATTTTATGATGAGGTAAACTGAATCATACAGAAAAGGGAGTGCTGGGTAGATTGCATATTCCTAGACTTCCAGAAAGCATTTGACACTGTCCCACATGGGAGACTTATTGGGAAGCTGCAATCAATGGCTAGAATAGGTGGAAACGTCTTGGAATGGATAAAAACTTACTTATAAGGAAGGGAACAGAGGGTTAGAGTGAGACACTCAGAGTCTGAATGGAGAAGAGTTAGTAGTGGAGTTCCACAGGGTTCAGTTTAGGGCCACTTTTGTTCCTTGTAAATGTAAATGACCTACCAGAGTCTGTAAATTCATTCATGAATATGTTTGCAGATGATGCAAAGATTGTGAAGAAATAAGAAACAAGAACAAAGGTAGAGAACTTCAGGAAGATCTAAATAATCTGCATGAGTGGTCAGAAAAGTGGCTAATGAAATTCAATACTTCAAAATGTAAGGTAATGAGAATGGGTAAAATTGCAAGAAGGCCCAAGCTTAACTACTTGGTGGCAGGAGTACAACTTCAAGAGACAGAAAATGAGAGAGATCTAGATGTAAACATACTGGCAGATTTGTCTCCAGAAATACATGTAAATGACATAGTAAGGGCAGCATATGCTTTCTTATCAAATGTAAGGGTAGCCTTCTGGCACATGAACAAGGAAATGTTCAGGAATAATTATGTAACGTATGTTAGACCAAAACTTGAATATGCAGCCCCCTTTTAGAATCCGCACTTGAAAAAGCACGTAGCTAAGCTGGAAAAAGCTTAAAGACATGCCACGAAACTGGTGCCAGAAATACGCAATCTCAGTTATGATGAGAGGCTGAGGGAATTAGATTTACCATCACTCGAAGCTAGAAGATTGAGGGGGGATATCGTGACAGTCTTTAAATTCCTTCATGGTTATGATAAAGTGGATAGGGATCGATATTTTGATATGGCTGGCTCTAGAACTAGAGGTCATAATTTGAAGCTTGGTAAGAAAACTTCTTTGCAGGATGTAAGGAAATACTTTTTTCAGTGTAAGAGTAGTTGATAATTGGAATTGGCTAAGCGAGGGGGTAGTTAATGCTATCTCAATCCATTTTTTTAAGGACAGGTATAATAAGTATCACTAAGTACAAAATGGAACCGATCAGGAGACGGGATGATACGAGCTTTGGACTCTTTCCCGTAAGCACAATTAGGGAATCACACAAATTGACTCTTTGGAAAGAAAAAACACAGACGAGGGGATTCCCAGTCCCCTCGCTCCACCCTATTCAGTCCACTCTTACGACACGGAGGAAGTATTCTCACCCCTCTCCCTCATAGTAGGAACATGAAATAATTATCTGATGAGGCACATGAAAATATATGAAGCATTGGGGAATCTTGTAAGAATGAGAATCCCCAGAACCTCATATATAGCTAAATAATCCCGTGAATTATTAGGTAATATGAGGTTAGGTGAGTTGACGTGCCTCGCAAATAATGCATAACCCTGGGGCACCCTCAGGATTCCTCTCTTTACAAGATCCATATAAGGTAAACATATTCATATCAGGTGAAGAAAGTATCCAATGATACCTTGATCAGCTGCAGTGTAATATATTAAAAGAGTGTAAGTGAAAATTAGCTGCAGTTAGCTAGAAGAATGGAGTATTGGAAGGTGTATTCCAATAAAAAGGTTCTTACATAATGAAAGTGATCTCCCAAAATATGAATTTGAGATGTGTTAGGATTTGAAACTGACAGGAGACTAGTTTAACTTCACAGTACATAGAACACAATTACATTCAGAGATTTTGTACAAAATGTTATGTTCATTATATTTACTTAATTACCAGAATGTATTTAGAAAGCAATTATGTTTCCATGTAGCATTTCTTCAGCATACATTCACAACCTAGAATATGTCAAGTGTATTTTTCCTTAACTCAGCCTCTCCCCTAATAAGGGAAAAAAAATGGCTCATGCACACACACACACATGATATAGCTGGCTCTAGAACTAGAGGTCATAGTTTGAAGCTTCGTAAGAGAACTTCTTTGCAGAATGTAAGGAAGTACTTTTTCAGTGTAAGAGTAGTTGATAATTGGAATTCGCTAAGCGAGGAAGTAGTTAATGCTATCTCAATCCATAGTTTTAAGGACAGGTATGATAATTTTGTGGCCACCCTGCTTGTTTTATCAGATTAAAGTGTCACTCAGAAAACAAAATGCGTTCAGACTAACTATATTCCTTACAATGACTACACGAATACATAAAAAAGAGGTTAAAAAGTCTCCACTTCCTCATATGCTTATCAGCCTGTCAGTGGGATCAGTCCGACAATTGATCCTTGAAAAGCGTGGCTTTAGGGATTATGTAAAATCTAGAATTTTGAAAGCAATTCACAGATTTAATTTTATACTAAAAGAATTTAAAATTATTTTTTTGTGAAGGCATAAGTGCAAAAGAATTAAAAATAAATAATAGATTTAATCATCATTTTCTCCCATACAAATGGTGTCAGAATATTCTAAGAACGACATTTCAAATGCATTTTTGCTTAGATAATTGTTTACGTCACAATTTCGTGGGGTTTAGAACCAATGTCATGGTACTTCATATGGATGAGTGACATAATGTGACATTACCCATGTGGTGTCCTGTGTGGGTAAGTTAGACACTGGCTCTTTGTATATTGTAGTAAGACCAAAAGGTGTGTGTTTACAAAGAGATGACAAGATCTATGGCTCAACCCATTGGCCTATCACACCTCTGTTTCCCTGATCGATGGAGGTCAGAAACGTTTCACATTTCTGTGTTGTTCCCACGAGAATCGATAGCCAGCCTCCATAACAAACCATACATTGTACGTGTATACTTTGGATAGATGCATAGGTAGAAAGTATACATATAGGCACTTATGTTACAGTGTTCTTTGTACCAAACTGGCGACCTTTAGGCATGCCCCTCACATTATAGCTAATTGGTTGTAACCCCCCTTCTCTGGAAGCCTATTCGCATATCTATTATCACCTCGTACGTTGTAGCTCTGGCCTGTTAGTGTAGAGAATATCTATACAACACTGGTGGCATACTGGTGGAACATAGCATTACGAAGGGGTCGATGGTCTATAAAGTTTGGGGACCTCTGGATCGTACTTGCGTAAAAAGAAAGTTATTTCTTTTTTCAAAATAACTTCCTGAAAAGTATCGAATAAAAAAAAAATCTGGGTACTTGGAAATAATATTTTTGTAGATTTTTTTTTAATAATACACTGTAGTCAAAGCTTTCTATATTTCTATCTCTTTACATACTGATATATTTTTTCCTATACTTACCACAACTGTTTTCCTGCTATGTTTTGTTTTTCCTATTTGAACTCCTTTTCAAACTTCATAAGAGGAAAATCTCTTCCTATCACCTCTTTTTTATAGTGCCTCTTTTCAAAATGGCGGCCATAAATGTATATGGGCCTCTTATATTTCTTCTTCTTCTTCTTCTTCTTCTTCTTCTTCTTCTTCTTCTTCTTCTTCTTCTTCTTCTTCTTCTTCTTCTTCTTCTTCTTCTTCTTCTTCTTCTTCTTCTTCTTCTTCTTCTCTCTTTTGGGTCTCACTAACTCCACTTTAGGATCGGGGGACACTATACCCACCATATTGAATATTTTACAACAAATTCTTCAAATACGCTTCAAAATACATCCTTCTGCGGGTAAATCACGATATTCTTTTTCTGTCATAATTACCTAATTGTGCTTACGGGAAAGAGCCCAAAGCTCGTAATTTCCCGTATACTGATAGGTTCCATTTTGTACTTAGTGATACTTATCATACATGTCCTTAAAACCATGGATTGAGGTAGATTTAACTACCTCCTCGCTTATCGAATTCCAAGTATCAACTACTCTTACACTATAAAAAGTAATTCCTTACATGTGATTACCTAATTGTGCTTACGGGAAAGAGTCCAAAGCTCGTATCTTCCCCTTTCCTGATCGGGACCATTTTGTACTTAGTGATACTTATCATTTATATCTATCTACCTTGGCTGCCCCCCCCCTTAAAACTATGGAGAGAGAGAGAGAGGTAGGTTTATGGGAATCCGTAAAAAGGCTTTTCCGCATATTCTTTGATCGTCTTGACTACTATGAAGATATGGGAGAAGATCATAGAGAGGAGACTTAGAGAGGAAACGACAATTGGGGATGAACAGTTTGGCTTCATTCCTGGAAGAAGGACAGTGGATGCCATATTTGCCTTAAGACAAATGATGGAAAAGCATCGGGAGAAACAGAAAGGACTGCATATGGTCTTTATTGATCTGGAAAATGCATATGATCGAGTACCACGTCAAGAGGTGTGGAGGTGTATTAGATGAAAGGGAGTCCCCGAGAAATATGTAAGAATCATCCAAGATATGTATGAGCGGCAGGGGCAAATGTTAAGAGCAGAGTGGGCTTGACGAAAAGTCTCTCAGTAAATGTTGGTCTGCATCAAGGGTCTGCTTTGAGTCCATATCTATTTGATCTGGTCTTGGATGTAGTAACCCAGGGTATTAGAGATCAGTCTCCATGGTGTATGCTCTTTGCAGATGACATTGTACTGTGTAGCAACAGACGAGAGGTAGTGGAGGAGAAGCTTGAGGAATGGAGAAGAGTGATGGAGGATAGAGGACTGAGAATCAGCAGGAAGAAGACAGAGTACTTGAGGTTGAGAGATGATGAGGATGGGGAGGTCAGTTTGCAGGGGGAGGTGATGAAAAGTTCAAGTATTAGGGAGCAACAGTAGCAGAGGATGGTGACCTAGAGTCAGAAATAACCCACAGAATACAAGCGGCATGGAAGAACTGGAAGAAAGTGTCTGGGGGTGCTGTGCGACAGGAGAATAGGGATTAAGTTGAGGGGTAAAGTGCATAAGACAGTTGTGAGACCTGCAATGATGTATGGAGCAGAGGCATGGGCAATAAAGAAGACACAAGAGAAAAAAACTGGATGTGGCAGAGATAAGGATGTTGAGATGGATGTGTGGGGTGACAAGGAGCGATAAGATCAAGAACGAGGTAATTAGAGGTACCTCAAAAGTTAGAGAAATATCAGATAAGATACAAGAAAGTAGACTAAGATGGTATGGTCATGTTGTTAGGAGGGATGTACAGTATGTTGGGAGGAAGGTGATGGAAATGGATATACTGGGTAGGAGAGGAAGGGGGAAACCAAAGCGTAGGTGAATGGATTACAACAATGACGACCTGAGGTTTAAAGGTTTGTTGGGTGATGCGGTATGGGACAGGAACATATGGAGAACACTGGCCAGAAACATCGACCCCATATAAAAGTGGGAAAAGATGTAGACGAAGAAGAAGAAGAAGAAGTCTCGGCAACCAAGAAGGTAAACAATAATATGACCCCGTACCCAACCACAATCAACACTCATACACATCAGGCATATCCCACCCAACTATACTACTACTACTTTATTTCAAAAATTACCCCTAATTAAGCGTATTAGGCAAGTAGTATTAAATGTCAGTGCCTTTGTAACTG
>JAXCGZ010019771.1:10000-12500 GCA_037179515.1 Halocaridina rubra
CTTGATTTTTGTATGACCCGAATGAGATTGGTAATTGAATTAAATGCTAAAATGAAGACACGAGTGAGGTTGGCGAATCTGTAATATGAACATAGTGGCATTTAGATAGAATGCGTTCATTCCTAAGTATAGCAGATATAAGCTATAAGGTTGGATTCCTTATATACCTTCTGTAGTGTGTAGTTGGTAGCGCCTTGACTTAGTAATTATAAGTCCTAGGTTCGAGTCCCGGTCGGGGTAAAAAATGATTCATGTTTTCACATATGTAATGTGCTTGCTTGGTTATTGTATGACCCGAATGAGATTGGGAATTGAATTAAATGCTAAAATGAAACCACGAGTGAGGTTGGGGAATCTGTAATATGAACATAGTGGCATTCAGATAGAATGCGTTCATTCCTAAGTATAGCAGATATAAGCTATAAGGTTGGATCCCTTTTATACCTTCTGTGATGTGTAGTTGGTAGCGCCTTGACTTAGTAATTATAAGTCCTAGGTTCGAGTCCTGGTCGGAGTAAAAAATGATTCGTTTTCAACTATGTAATGTGCTTGCTTGGTTATTGTATGACCCGAATGAGATTGGGAATTGAATTAAATGCTAAAATGAAGCCACGAGTGAGGTTGGGGAATCTGTAATATGAATAAAGTGGCATTCAGATTGAATGCGTTCATTCCTAAGTATAGCAGATATTAGCTATAAGGTTGGATTCCTTTTATACCTTGTGTGGTGTGTAGTCGGTAGCACCTTGACTTAGTAATTATAAGTCCTAGGTTCTAGTCCCGGTGGGGGTAAAAAATGATTCATGTTTTCACATATGTAATGTGCTTGCTTGGTTATTGTATGACCCGAATGAGATTCGGAATTGAATTAAATGCTAAAATGAAAAGCCACGAGTGAGTTTGGGGAATCTGTAATATGAATATAGTGGCATTCAGATAGAATGCGTTCATTCCTAAGTATAGCAGATATAAGCTATAAGGTTGGATTTCTTTTATAACTTCTGTGGTGTGTAGTTGGTAGCGCCTTGACTTAGTAATTATAAGTCCTAGGTTCGAGTCCGGGTCGGGGTAAATAATTATTCATGTTTTCACATATGTAATGTGCTTGCTTGGTTATATATATATATATATATATATATATATATATATATATATATATATATATATATATATATATATATATATATATATATATATATATATATATACATGCTTCCAGTGACCCATTTTAAATCTTTCACTATAACCTGTATTCTCGTGTTTGTTCCAAAGGTGGGGTCTGTGCCAACTGCAATACTAACACTCCTACTGCATGGTTCATGGATCTTTAACCTCTTGACTTTGTATTCTCACGCCGAAGATCTATCTTTCCACTACCATTATATATCTATGCTCCTGCTACTGTTCTCTAAACTCCACTGATTTTGTGTCTTTCTTTGAATATCTGTCCTCTTGCCTTGCTATCTTCTCATCCATATGCCGAAGTTCTCTGTACTGGAGATTTCAATATGTACAACAGAGAGTGGCTTAATTCTTTTCACACTGACGTGGGAGAAGGTGAGGGCCTTGCTTTCTCTATTACTCATGACCTGGAGCATATAATCAAACATCATTCTCGTTTTCCCGATGAACACCTCCATGCAGCCAACACTCTTGACCTATTATTTACTTTTAAACCTTCAAATTACTCTTATTCTGTGCTTTCCCCTCCGGACGAGATTGACCACACTCTGCTCTCAATATCTTCCATTTTTGCTCCCCCTCCACTAATCCCTCCTGCTCATCGCCTTCTTTGGCACTTTGAGCGTATACAACGTGAAGATTTGCTTATCTTCAAATTTTACATCCTCTAAGTGACTACTACTTTCAGTTCCGCTACCCTGATCAGATAGCTCTAAAAGTTGCCGAGATCATATCCTCGGGAATGGAGGTGTACATCTCCTACTCTACAAAAACTTTTTCTCCCCGTAAACCTTGGTTTGACAGTGCCCACTCCATGGCTATTCTGGCCAGGAATCGGGCACACCAGTCGCATCAACCCTCTCCTTCTGATTTAACTCGCTCTGCTTTTATTGTAGCTAGGAATTGTTGTACTGCTCAAATTGAAAGGGCTACTTCTTACTTTATAAGAAAAAAAGTTGATGACCTAAACTCCTTTCCCACTGGCAAATGTTTCTGGTCTATAGACAAAAACTTCTGTATGTCATGCTTTCCCAGTCTCATTCGTTCTAATGGTTCTATAGCTTGTTCTCCAACTGACAAAGCCACTCTCTTTGACTCTCATTTTTCTGTCAACTCTTTTGTAAAAGATTCCAGCACAACTGTCCCTCAATCTTTAACTCTCTCTATCCCTATGCCCTCCCTTTTCCTTTCTTCATGAAAAGTTCATAAGGTTCTTCACTCACTAAAGACGAACACAGCATCTGGTCCTGATGGTATCTCTGCGAGATTCCTTAAGGAGTTTGCAGATGAACTGGCCTTTGCCATCTCTTTCACCTCA
>JAXCGZ010019771.1:17500-32500 GCA_037179515.1 Halocaridina rubra
CCAACCTCACTCGTGGCTTCATTTTAGCATTTAATTCAATTCCCAATCTTATTCGGGCCATGAAATAACCAATTATGCACACTACCTATGTGAAAACATGAATCATATATATATATATATATATATATATATATATATATATATATATATATATATATATATATATATATATATATATATATATATATATATATATATATATATATATATATATATATATATATATATATATATATATACATATATATATATATATATATATATATATATATATATATATATATTCAACTTTCGCTTTCCTTTATTTTTCAGCTACATTCAATATATCCTACATTGCAACTGCATAATTTCTTTTAAAGGAACAAAAGCATGAGAGAGAGAGAGAGAGAGAGAGAGAGAGAGAGAGAGAGAGAGAGAGAGAGAGAGAGGGAGAGAGAGAGAGGGAGAGAGAGAGAGAGAGAGAGAGAGATAGAGAGAGAGAGAGAGAGAGAGAGAGAGAGAGAGAGAGAGAGAGAGAGAGAGAGAGAGAGATTAACTGTCATATGATGCAAGACTCTCTTTGTTCATCCTTCCAGTTAAGGCAAAATGAAGCTGATAAATCAGCTGAAATCCTTCATTACTCCCTTTTATGGCCTTATTATTACTCACTCTTCCAATCTCTGGTCTTGAAACTGACTTGATAAAGGAAATTCTTGAAGTAATTCTATTCCATAAGCGTTTTTGGTGGTCTCATATAAGAAAAATACTCTCTATTGCTAGTACGATGATAAGGAAAAACAAAATATTGCAATTCATAGGTCCTGCTATGGAAAAAAAATTATTTTCCTCACGCTTTACTGCATTTGAAAATATATATCTGCTTGTTATAAAGTTTTCCCACATGCCTCAATCGGGCAAGCACAAAAACACACAAATACATACATTCGTATATATATATATATATATATATATATATATATATATATATATATATATATATATATATATATATATATATATATATATATATATATATATATATATATATATATATATATATATATATATATATATATATATATATATATATATATATATATATATATATATATATATATATATATATATATATATATATATATATATATATATATATATATATATATATATATATATATATATATATATATATATATATATATATATATATATATATATATATATATATTCAACTTTCGCTTTCCTTTATTTTTCAGCTACATTCAATATATCCTACATTGCAACTGCATAATTTCTTTTAAAGGAACAAAAGCATGAGAGAGAGAGAGAGAGAGAGAGAGAGAGAGAGAGAGAGAGAGAGAGAGAGAGAGAGAGAGAGAGAGAGAGAGAGAGAGAGAGAGAGAGAGAGAGAGAGAGAGAGAGAGAGAGAGATTAACTGTCATATGATGCAAGACTCTCTTTGTTCATCCTTCCAGTTAAGGCAAAATGAAGCTGATAAATCAGCTGAGATCCTTCATTACTCCCTTTTATGGCCTTATTATTACTCACTCTTCCAATCTCTGGTCTTGAAACTGACTTGATAAAGGAAATTCTTGAAGTAATTCTATTCCATAAGCGTTTTTGGTGGTCTCATATAAGAAAAATACTCTCTATTGCTAGTACGATGATAAGGAAAAACAAAATATTGCAATTCATAGGTCCTGCTATGGAAAAAAAAATATTTTCCTCACGCTTTACTGCATTTGAAAATATATATCTGCTTGTTATAAAGTTTTCCCACATGCCTCAATCGGGCAAGCACAAAAACACACAAATACATACATTCGTATATATATATATATATATATATATATATATATATATATATATATATATATATATATATATATATATATATATATATATATATATATATATATATATATATATATATATATATATATATATATATATATATATATATATATATATATATATATATATATATATATATATATATATATATATATATATATATATATATATATATATATATATATATATATATATATATATATGCATATATATACATATATATATATATATATATATATATATATATATATATATATATATATATATATATATATATATATATATATATATATATATATGTATATATACATATCTATCTATCTATATATATCTATCTATCTATCTATATATATATATATATATATATATATATATATATATATATATATATATATATATATATATATATATATATATATATATATATATATATATATATATATATATATATATATATATATATATATATATATATATATATATATATACTTAGAAGAAGACTAGGAATGGTATCATTGGAAACAACAATTGAGCAAGCTAAGCTGAAGTGGCTGGGACAAGTACAGTGAATGGAGGAAACAAAAATTCCAAAACTAGCATTCAAATGGACACCACACGGAAGAAGGCCCAAAGGTCGCCCACGAAAAAGATGAAGGGATGGTATACAGGAAATTTCAACAAAATATACAATTGGAAACTGATTAGATTGCACATACATACACACATACATACGTATATATATATATATATATATATATATATATATATATATATATATATATATATATATATATATATATATATATATATATATATATATATATATATATATATATATATATATATATATATATATATATATATATATATATATATATATATATATATATATATATATATATATATATATATATATATATATATATATATATATATATATATATATATATATATATATATATATATATATATATATATATATATATATATATATATATATATATATATATATATATATATATATATATATATATATATATATATATATATATATATATATATATATATATATATATATATATATATATATATATATATATATATATATATATATATATGCATATATATACATATATATATATATATATATATATATATATATATATATATATATATATATATATATATATATATATATATATATATATATATATATATATATATATATATATATATATATATATATATATATATATATATATATATATATATATATATATATATATATATATATATATATATATATATATATACATATATATATGTATATATATATATATATATATATATATATATATATATATATATATATATATATATATATATATACGTATGTATGTGTGTATGTATGTGCAATCTAATCAGTTTCCAATTGTATATTTTGTTGAAATTTCCTGTATACCATCCCTTCATCATTTTCGTGGGCGGCCTTTGGGCCTTCTTTCGTGTGGTGTCCATTTGAATGCTAGTTTTGGAATTTTTGTTTCCTCCATTCACTGTACTTGTCCCAGCCACTTCAGCTTAGCTTGCTCAATTGTTGTTTCCAATGGTACCATTCCTAGTCTTCTTCTAAGTTCTTCATTCCTTATTCTATCACTTCGTGTTTTACTTACTATAAATCTTATAGGTTTCATTTCTTCAGCTACTAGTCTACTCATGTCTTTTGTAGTCAATGTCCAAATTTCAACTTCATAGGTTAATGTTAGTATAAGGACAGTCGTGTAGACTAGTTTCTTAATTTCTGCTGGGATGTTTTTCTTTGAACAATGGGTAGAGCATGTAGAATTATCTGCAGCATTTACTGGATCTTTCAGAGATCTCATCGTGCATGCTTCCAGTTTATTTAATATTTACTCCAAGATACTTAAATTCTTTTGCTGTGGGAGTGTAGTTCCATTGAGACTTATATTTAGAATCTTTTCTCCTTTACCAAATACCATGACTTCTGTCATTACTTTATTCAATTTCATTCCCGCTTCTTCAAATGCCGCATCCCATCTCTCCGCCGCCTCCTGCAATCCATCCCTACTTGTTTCCCAATGGCAAATATCATCTGCGTAGGCTAATGACCTCATTGGTGTTTCTTGCTGGTTGTTTACTTGTATCAAGATTTTGTCCATATAGGCTATGAACAACAAAGGTGACAAAACACTTCCCTGCTTCACCCCAGATGTTATTTCAAACCATTTTTCATTTTTATACTCTGTGCTTCCTTTCCTTATGCATGGGCTGTACGTGATTTTGATTGTTTTCAGTAGTTGACCATTTATTCCATAATCGTGTGGGCATTTCCACAATCTTTTTCTAGGTACAGAGTCAAAAGCCTTGTGCAGATCAATGAATATCGTGTACCATTTATTATCAAATTCCCAGGCTTTTTCCATCAGTTGTCGAATGGAAAATATCATATGTTGTGCCTCTGCTGTTTCGAATGCCATACTGCCGTTCTCCCAGTTGTGGTTCAATGATAATCCTAGCTCTTCTTTCTAATATTCTTTTCATGCAATTTAGCTGCATGATTTATCAAGGAAATGCCTCTATAGTTTTCACATTTTGTTGGGTCTCCTTTCTTGAAAAATGGGTAAATGGTTTGCTTACCCCAATCTTCAAGGCCAATACCTTCTAATAAGGATTGGTTGATGATTCAGTCTCTTCACACTTTTTGCATAAATTGTTCCTTATGAGAAGCATTTTCAGGTTTTCAACTTTTATCTTCTTTGTCCGGTTTATAATTGGGGGGTCTTTTGCATTCTTGTGTTATTATTGCTATTACCAGTCTGTGGTCTGAATCCACGGAATTTCCTGGTAGAATTTTACATTATTGAAAATCCTTTTGTCTGTCGAGAAGAAATAGTCTATTATCGATTTTTTTATCAAATTGTCCTGTATTCCTGTTTCATCGATGTCTTGTAAATTTATGCGAATCATGGTGTTTGAAAAATCCATTCATGATATAGACATATTATGCAATAAACACCAATCAATAAGTCTCTCTCTCCATCATCATCATTCCTGGTTTATTCACCAAAAGGACTAATATAACATTTCCGACATTTGTTGTGTCTGGGCCTACCCTTCCATTTAGATCCCCCCTTCATGATTATCTTTTCATTATCTGGTAATAATTCAATTTCACTCTCGAGGTCTTCGTAGTATATATATATATATATATATATATATATATATATATATATATATATATATATATATATATATATATATATATATATATATATATATATATATATATATATATATATATATATATATATATATATATATATATATATATATGTGTGTGTGTGTATATATATATATATATATATATATATATATATATATATATATATATATATATATATATATATATATATATATATATATATATATATATATATATATATATATATATATATATATATATATATATATATATATATATATATATATATATATATATATATATATATATATATATATATATATATATATATATATATATATATATATATATATATATATATATATATATATATATATATATATATATATATATATATATATATATATATATATATATATGTGTGTGTGTGTGTGTGTATATATATACATATATATATATATATATATATATATATATATATATATATATATATATATATATATATATATATATATATATATATATATATATATATATATATATATATATATATATATATATATATATATATATATATATATATATATATATATATATATATATGTGTGTGTGTGTATATATATACATATATATATATATATATATATATATATATATATATATATATATATATATATATATATATATATATATATATATATATATATATATATATATATATATATATATATATATATATATATATATATATATATATATATATATATATATATATATATATATATATATATATATATATATATATATATATATATATATATATATATATATATATATATATATATATATATATATATATATATATATATGTCGTGTGGGAAGCAAAGAGAATTGTGGATGTGAGGTGGAGTAAAAGCATATCTGAGAATTTTTAAAAGAATAGTATGTTTTGGAAGGAAGTGAATAGAGTGGGGTAAAGTGAGTCTAGTAGGGAGGAGAGAGTGAAGGGAGCAGATGGGCAATTGCAAGTAGATGAAATGTAGGTGAGAGAGAGAGAGAGAGAGAGAAGGGCTGAGTATTTCAAGGAACTGCTAAATGAGTAAGATGTTAGGGCGGCAGTGATTGTGGCTGTGGAAAATGAATGTATAATGCCATCATTGGTGATGAGAACGATAGAGAGAGAGCAGAAGAATATATATATTTGGCACTGACGGCAATGGAAACAGGTAAAACATCAGGGAAAAATGAGCATCATGTAGAATGCTCGTCAAAAGGTGGGGAGGCATTAGCGAAATAGATGGTTAGTTATTGAAGGTGTTATATATCCACTATCCTACTCACTGCACCATGTTGATTTAAGTTACTAAAGAAAACACTCGTTTCTGGCCTTAAAGTATAATATGATAAACCATAAATATACAAGAGACAATGTACCCAATAGACTATATACACCTGGGCATATGGAAGAGACACTCGACTCGTGTGACTAACAGGGAATGAGACTGATGCATGACTGACAAAATATTGCTTTACGTTATGCTAAGAGTTGCCACATCGATTCAAATGGATAAATATTTATATAGGAGAAGCATGGACTGATTATATAAGTAATACAAACTCATAACAGTAATGAAACATATGGCATTATAATATACATGTTCACTCATATATCCACAGAATGTATGTTTTAGAAAACGGAGTGCCCAAGTTTATTAGAGAAGTGCATGTGTAGTTCCAATTTTTAAAGGAAAAAGAGATAATAATGTGTGTAGTAGTTTTAGAGCAATTACTTTGTTAAGTGTAGTTGATAAGGTATATGGCGCAATGTTAGCTGAGAGAGTTAGGAAAAATATTGGGAGATTGATTGGGGAAGAACAGCATAGGTTCAGGAGAGGAAGAGGGTGTATGCGTGAAGTGTTTGCAGTAAGACATATGTATGAGAATTTCTAAGAGAAAGATAGGGACATTTGGGCCTTATGGATTTAGAGAAAGCCTATGACCAGGCTGAGAGAGAGGTGTTGTGTAGTGTGTTTTTACATAAATAGTAGAGCATGTGAGAGAGTAGTGAATGGTATGAGTTATTGATTTGAGTTGAATGTAGGGTTATATCAAGATTGTGTAATGTCACCGTGGTTGTTTTAAGTGCACATGGATGGAGTCGTAAGGGAAGAAAATGAAAGAGTATTGGACAGAGGCTTGGCATTAGTAGGTGTGCATGGATGGCTGTGGAAACTGAATCAATTAAATTCGCCGAAAACACACCAATAGTGGCTAATACTGAGAATGGACTGAATCATGTGGTGACTGAGTTTGATATGTTGTGTAAAAGAAGGAATTTGCTAGTGAATACTGGTAACAATATAGTCATGAGGTGGACGAGAAGTGTTAATGTTGGTAGAATGAATGTGGGAGTGAATGTGGAGTTGCTTGTAGAAGTTGAAAGTTATAAGTGTCTGGGGTCCCACATATCAAGGAATGGATGAGTGGATGCAGAGGTGAGTCATAGAGTAATGAAGGGAGCAAATTTCTAGATTAGTTGAAAAGTGCGATTAGAAATAGGTATTTGAGATTCAATGCAAAGAGGAGGATATATGAAACTGTGATTGTGTCAACAGCATTGCATGGAGCAGAGACTTGGAATGCAAGAGAAGATAAAAAATATAAGTTGAATGTATTGAAGATTAGGTGTTTGAGAAGTATAATTGGTGGATTTGGAATAGAAAGAGTGAGTTATGAGGAGATTAGTCAGATAACAGGTGTTGAAAGATAGCTGTTGGATAGGTTAGGTAAGAGAGTTGATTTGGGTACATGAAAAGGATGAGTGATGAAAGATTTACAGAGAGAGTGTGGAGTGCAGATGTGGTTGAAATTTTGTCAAGAGGAAGGCCTAGAATTAGATGGATGGATGGCGTGAAAAGTGCTTTGGATGCACGTAGAATGTTAGTTGAACGGTGAAGAGAGCGTGAAAGAGATAGTAATAAGTGGAGGGAGACTGTATATTGCAGACATAGGCCAAAGGGATTTCTCGCACCTGCTAGCTCAGTGAACAATGAGGACATATGTGAGGGGAGTTGCCAAGTGAGAGAGTGGTGGGGGTAAACTAGCTGCGGCTGTTGGACTCACTGTAGACTAAATATCCTTGCCTGCCTACCTTGTGGGTTACTCAAGCTGGGTAGAAGGGGGGGAAATGTGGCAACTTTTTCCCCAAGGAGCTAAGAGGAGTAGTTCAAGTATGTGTGAATATGGTGAATGCATACTCTTGGCTCTGCTCCCCCCCTTACAAGTGGTAATGGGACTATGCATATGTATGAAAATTGTTCCAAATAGATATGAAAAAAAATTTTCTTTGCCAGAAGTCTTCAACTTTTTACACATACCAAGAACCTTGATAAAATTCTGAATTAACTATATGTTTAAGCATGAATCCACTTTGCATAAATTATTCATTAAAAATTCCCCTAATTGCAACTGAAATCTTATATGTAAGACTTATTTTTGGTGATTGTAAATAGATATCATATAGGACAGACTTCAAAAGCATTAAATGTAAGAATAGAATAGCAAAAATCGTATTTATAAAATGGAAATGTCAATAGTGCAGCGTTTTTACATCTTAGTAATTGCAATCACAAAGCTGATTGGAAAATTCCTTCTGTAAGCTATAAAACTAATACCAGATTTGAAATTTTCCTGAGTCTGCAATCATGTCTATATCGAAAAACAATATCAAATATACAAAAAGGCCTATTTACACTTCATCCAGTAATATTAAGCTCCCTTTCAAGAGATTTAGAGAATATATTGATTTATTTTGATGAAAGCTTTTATTTTGATTAGTGACTATTAATAGATTAACGGCAGTGGTTCTTAACCCTTTTCAGTTTATGCACCCCTTTCAAATCAGCAGTCAGTTCTCGCACCCTCTCCCCCATTGCTGAAATACAAAAAAAAAAATTCTAAAAATAAAAAGTTGATATGATGTGTATTAATAACAAAACCACGTTTTATTTTTATTTAATCTATCATTAGGAAATTAAGTTTATAACTTTAGGTTTATCTCTATCTCAGAGCACTGCTGAAACTAAAAGTTTTTTTTTCCCAGGAAAAATATAACTCGTATATAGAAACATATTTTGATTTAATAATTTATAGGCATTATCGCACCCCTTAGGAACCGGCCTTGCATCCACTAGGGGTGCTAACACCCCTGGTTAAGAATCACTGTTGTACGGGTATATTTACTGAGTTTCCCTCCGGTGATTTAGTTCTGGCTTTGATTACGATTTCTTTTAAAAATTGACTGTACTCTCCCACTCAGTTATATCCTTTTCCTTCGATGTTAGTATAATCACACACACACACTCAAGCACGCACACACACACACACACACACACACACACACACACACATATATATATAAATATATATATATATATATATATATATATATATATATATATATATATATATATATATATATATATATGTATATGTATGCATATATATATATATATATATATATATATATATATATATATATATATATATATATATATATATATATATATATATATATATATATATATATATATATATATATATATATATATATATATATATATATATATATATATATATATATATATATATATATATATATATATATATATATATATATATATATATATATATATATATATATATATATATATATATATATATATATATATATATATATATATATATATATATATATATATATATATATATATATATATATATATATATATATATATATATATATATATATATATATATATATATATATATATATATATATATATATATATATATATATATATATATATATATATATATATATATATATATATATATATATATATATATATATATATATATATATATATATATATATATATATATATATATATATATATATATATATATATATATATATATATATATATATATATATATATATATATATATATATATATATATATATATATATATATATATATATATATATATATATATATATATATATATATATATATATATATATATATATATATATATATATATATATATATATATATATATATATATATATATATATATATATATATATATATATATATATATATATATATATATATATATATATATATATATATATATATATATATATATATATATATATATATATATATATATATATATATATATATATATATATATATATATATATATATATATATATATATATATATATATATATATATATATATATATATATATATATATATATATATATATATATATATATATATATATATATATATATATATATATATATATATATATATATATATATATATATATATATATATATATATATATATATATATATATATATATATATATATATATATATATATATATATATATATATATATATATATATATATATATATATATATATATATATATATATATATATATATATATATATATATATATATATATATATATATATATATATATATATATATACATATATGTATATGTATACATATATACATATATATATATATATATATATATATATATATATATATATATATATATATATATATATATATATATATATATATATATATATATATATATATATATATATATATATATATATATATATATATATATATATATATATATATATATATATATATATATATATATATATATATATATATATATATATATATATATATATATATATATATATATATATATATATATATATATATATATATATATATATATATATATATATATATATATATATATATATATATATATATATATATATATATATATATATATATATATATATATATATATATATATATATATATATATATATATATATATATATATATATATACAAAACCGAGTAAACATAGCTTGAGTAAAGAACGCACAAGTAAATGACCACAAGAAGCCATTACACAAAAATATTTGTTAGCTGTTTATCTCTACATTATTAATTATTACTATATCTTTGAAAGTGAGATCCTAAGAACTATTATGTCCTTCGTGTCATGGATGTGATAGACATATTGTATATATGTTATATTGCACGTCCTATGTGTATGTGTGCAGGGAATTTACTAAAACATTTGCCACTAATAGTAATTATATTTTCAAACGCATATATTTACGTCTTCATATCATCTCATTACATTCGTTTTAAACTAGGCATAAATTCTGCCTCTCTGGATTTGGTCTTCATGCGATTTATTTTTGAAGTTAATAAAGAAATAATAATCAGCGAAATATAAAAATCACATAAAAGTACGATATTGCTTTTTTGGGGGTTGGATATTGTTCAGGAACCTCTATATTTCTCCAATGCACACTAAATATATATTTTAATTTGACGAAAATAAATCTCAGAAGTTATGCACGTCCATGGCGTTCATAAACACTTCTTCTTTTCGAAGACGCTTTGAAGCTTGGATCTTTGATCACGAACTTTGTCATTAGCTTTTTAACCTGTCTAATTGATATAATTTAATTTTCAGTCTTGATTGTATATTTAAGGGCATCGTGTCCCTAAAAAGAGTAATTTTCAATGAAAAAAAAGTCATTTTTTCATTATACACCTTATATTATAGTCAATGTCATCCTCGCTTTCTTACCAAATTTTTTATCACGCGAAAACGTTTTGTCAATATATTCATTACTTATAGAGTTCGAGGGCCCTTCCCACATGTATCCGCTTTCTATGTGTTGTGTTAGAAATGTATATATCTTTGCAGGCTTTTATCATTTTATGTTCATTTTAAATGGTTATATTACGTCTAGTAGCTTACACACACCAATAATAGTAAACCATTGAGTGGGAATCGAAGATAAGAGGTCAGGGCATCAGGACCTCAGGCCTCCATATGCCCCATATGCGCAACATTTTTTTTTTTTTTAGTTATTGTTTAATGTAAACTTATTCATATCCTTATTTTCAAATGGTCATATCAGTATATAATATGCCACATCTTTTAAAAAGGTAGAGTACAAGAACACACGATATTACAAAACAATTGGTGCATCAAGACAACGTAAGGAACAGCATACTCCTTAAATGCTCCTAGAATGACACTCAAACAAGACAATGAGACAGACATTCACACTTATTCTTTTGCAGAATTGTGCTTGAATATTACATTTAAGTATGGCTAAGCCACCCGTTTAGATATTAAATCTGAATGTCTATTGGACTTAAGGAGGACTGTCTAGGACAATTTCATTTTAAGTTTTCCTTCAGTCAAGGTTCCTTTTATTGTGCCTGCAGCAACTCCTGATTTTCTTGGATATTAGTTACACATCTCTCTTTATTATTCCCTTACATCTGACAAGTCACTACACTCTCCATCTAAGTTTCTCTTTTCTTTATTTTTTCTTCTTGCCAAGGATTGATGAGGGCTATTTATTTTTTCTTAGCCCGTTCTAGTGTCACACTTTAAATACAAAATTATTTATGCGAATACATTGTGTATTTATGACGTGTTTTGTGTATTGTATGTATGTATGTATGTATGTATGTATGTATGTATGTATGTATGTATGTATGTATGTATGTATGTATGTATGTATGTATGTATGTATGTATGTATGTATGTATGTATGTATGTATGTATGTATGTATGTATATATGTATGTATGTATGTATGCATGTATTGTATGCATGTATGCATATATGTATGTATGCATACACGCAAGCACGCAAGCATGCATGTATGTATGTATGTATGTATGTATGTATGTATGTATGTATGTATGTATGTATGTATGTATGTATGTATGTATATATGTATGTATGTATGTATGCATGTATTGTATGCATGTATGCCTATATGTATGTATGCATGCACGCAAGCACGCAAGCACGCATGTATGTATGTATGTATGTATGTATGTATGTATGTATGTATGTATGTATGTATGTATGTATGTATGTATGTATGTATGTATGTATGTATGTATGTATGTATGTATGTATGTATGTATGTATGTATGTATGTATGTATGTATGTATGTATGTATGTATGTATGTATGTATGTATGTATGTATGTATGTATGTATGTATGTATGTATGTATGTATGTATGTATGTATGTATGTATGTATGTATGTATGTATGTATGTATGTATGTATGTATGTATGTATGTATGTATGTATGTATGTATGTATGTATGTATATATATATATATATATATATATATATATATATATATATATATATATATATATATATATTTATATATATATATATATATATATATATATATATATATATATATATATATATATATATATATATATATATATATATATATATATATATATATATATATATATATATATATATGCGCTAGACAGGATTATCAGAACAAGTTGAATGTGGCATTTGACATGGTGAAAGAATGAGAAGCCGGGGAGCTAGATGAGAAATAAGGGATGATGAAAGAAGCTATTGTGGGACATTCAAGTGATGTGTGTGGAAAGAGGTTTGTTGGACATGGCATGAGGATTGGCAGTGGTTGGTGGAATGAAGGGGTGAAAATGAAGATGGAGGAGAAAAAGAGGGCTTTTGAGGAATGGCTGCATTGTAAAAGTAGGGAGAAGTATGACAGATATAGGGAGAAAAATGTGGAAACCAATTGGATGGTAGAGGAAGAGTAGCTGTTGGCAAATGCTAGGTTGGGACAGGACGTTAATAGGTTATATGAGGAGACTAAAAAGAAATTTTTGGAAAGAAGTGAAGAGAGTAAGGAAGAGTGGATCATGGATGGAAGAGATAGTAAAAGATGTAAATTGACAGATGCTAAAAGGGAATGATGAAAGCAAATGATGGGCAGAATATTTTGAGTGGTTGCTGAATGTTGATAAGATAGAAAGGCAGCTATAGTAGCAGAGGGAGTTGTTTAAGTGCCAGTATTGGGAGATGAAAACGAGAGGGAGATTACAAAAAAGGAGGTGAAAATGGTATTGGATGAGACGAGAGCAGGTAAAGCACCTGGAATGGATGGTGTGAGAGCGGAGAAAGTGAAAGAAGGGGGTGTGACAGCATTGGAATGCTTAGGTAGAGTGTTTAATATTTGCTTTATATTGTCAATCGTGCAAGTGGATTGGGTAATTGCAAAATTAAGAAAAATATGTATGAATGCAGTAATTTTTGGGGTATAAGTGTGTTGAGTGTAGTAGAAAAAGTATATGGTATAATACTGATTAATAGGATTAGGGATAAGGCAGAAAATGTGATCGCGGAAGTGCAGAGTGGTGTTAGGAGAGGTAGAGGCTGTATAGATCAGATTTGCATAATTAGGCAGTTATGTGAGAAATATTTAGCAAAGGGTAAGGATGTGTATTTTGCATTTTTTGGATCTGGAGAAGGCGTATGATAGAGTTAATAGAGAGGCAATGTGGAATGTTTTGAGGTTATATGGAATTGACGGTAGACTGTTGCATGCAATGAAGAGTTTGTATGAGGGCATTAGAGCTTGTGTTAGGGTAGGGAATGAAGTGAGTGAGTGGTTTCTAGTGAGTGTGAGAGTGAGACAGGGATGTGTGTTGTTACCATGGCTGTTCAATTTGTATATTTATGGAGTCATAAGGGAGGTGAATGAACGAGTGTGTTGTCGAGGTATGGGAGCTGAATCAGCTGCAGTTTGCAGATGATACTGTTGTGGTGGCAGATTCAGAGGAGAAGCTGTGTCAGTTAGTGTCAGAATATGGAATGGTGTGTGAGAGAAGGAACTTACAGTGAATGTGGGAAAGAGTAGGGTTATGAGGTGTACAAGAAATGATGATGTTGCTGGATTGAATGTTATGTTGAATAATGAACAATTATGTACGA
>JAXCGZ010019772.1:0-35336 GCA_037179515.1 Halocaridina rubra
TTACAAGTAATTAATTGGACTTGAATGACTGGTGGCAGAGATCATTTGAGTTTTTCTTTTTATAAGTTATAGTCCTGTTACATTAAATGTTGGATTACAAAATGCGCTTACATTTTCAGAAATACTTTAGTGTTCATAATTTTTCTTTTTTTTTATACTCTTTGAAATAAATTCATCGTGTGAAATTATTATTACTACTTACTTGTTACTTTCTCAAGACTTATGAATTTGAATGAAAGTATCATTTAATATTCTCTCTCTCTCTTTCTCTCTTTCACTCTCTCTCTCTCTCTCTTATGATATGTATTATAATTATTATTATTATTATTATTATTACTGTTGTGAGAAACTGAACTGATGGCTGCAAAAAGAACTTTCAGTTTCTCTCTCTCTCTCACTTATATCATATGTATTATTACTATCATTAATTGCTATTATCATTATTGTTATTATTATTATTATTATTATTCCTGTTCAAGACACTGAACTGATGGAAGCACAAAACAATTTAATCTCTCTCTCATTCTCTAATATCATATGCACTATTATTTCTATAATTATTGCTATTATTATTATTAGTATTACAATTATTATTATTGTTGAGACACTGAACTGATGGTAGCACAAAGAACTTAACTTCTCTTTCTCTCTCTCTCTCTCTTTCTCTATCTTGCATATTTTATTATTAATATTATTATCATTAATACGTAGTCACCGTGGCTCAAGCGGTAGTGTCCGCGACTCTGAGGCGTCAGGTCGAGGGTTCGCGCCCCGTAACGGTCTGAGGTTAGCAAGGGCATGCACTCAAGGTAACGATTACATCTGCCAAAACAAGTCCTTCGCAAGAAGGCAACCGTCCTAGCCCTTGGTTGAAAAGGGAGTCAATGACATAAAATTGGAACATTATTATCATTAATACAGTTGTTGTGAGACACTGAAATGACAGTAGCACAAAGAACTCTATTTCTTTCATATGCATATTGTTATTATTATAATTACTATTATTACTATTTTGAGATAATGAAATGACGATACCACAAAGAATTTTTCATCTCTCTCTCTCCCATACAAAAATAAAAATGTTGAATTTATTACATTTACAGTGTACAGGTATTTTACATTGTCACAGTGGATGCTGTGTATGTCATAATACTTGCTTAAAAGAATTATTCCTATTCTTTTCATAATGTAATAGTTGTCACTAAAGACTCTCTGTGGTGTAGCTGGTAGCGCCTTGGCATAGTAATTACGGTACATGTCCTAGGGTCAAGTCCCAGTCGGGGTAAAAATTATTCAGGTTTTCACATATGATAATGTGCTTATTTGATTATTGTTGGTATTGAAAGAGATTGGGAGTTGAATTAAATGCAAAAACGAAGCCACAAGTGAGGTTGGAGGGAACTGTAACATGAACAGAGTGGCATTCTAATAGAATGCGTTCATTACTAGTATAGCATATCTTTTATAATGTACACTATTTGTATATTAATATAAATAACTACAGGTCTTTCAGCTTTGTTATGTACTTATACATAGACACAAGCCTCATTCCCACTTGTAAGGGGGGTGGCCAAGCCCAGAAACGAGCATTCACTATGATCCACATACACACCTCAACTACTCCTCTCAGCTCCTTGGGGAAAGAGGGTTGCCACATCTCCCCCCCCCCCTTCCACCCTGCTTGGGTCACCCACATGGTAGGTTGGCGAGGATATTCTACAATGAGGCCCGACAGCCAAAGCTGGTTTACCCCCACCGCTTCATCAAATGGCAACTCACCTCACCCAAATAGCAACTGACCCAATTTCCACAACCTTCCCTCCTCACCCACTAGTTCCAAGCCTCTGCCTAATACTCTTTCATTTACTTCCCTTACCACTCCATCCATATACACATTAAACAACCATGGTGACATTACACAACCTTAGCGTAACCCAACATTCATCTCAAACCAATCACTCATATCATTCCCAACTCTCACACTTGCTCTACTATTCATGTAAAAACTCTTCACCGCATTCAACAAACTTCCACTTATTCCATACAGTCGCAACACCCTCCACAACCCCTCTCTATCTACCCTGTCATATGCTTTCTCTAAATCCATAAAGGCCCAAAAAGTGTCTCTACCTTTCTCCAAGAACTTCTCACACACCTGTCTTACCACAAACACATGATCCACACATCCTCTTCCTTTCCTGGACCCACACTGTTCTTCCCCAATCAATCTCTCAGTACCTCTCCTAATTATCTCGATTAACACTCTTCCGCATACCTTACCAACTATGCTCAACAAACTAATTCCCCTAAAACTACTACACTCATACTTATCTCCCTTCCCTTTGTAAAGTGGAACGACACATGCACTCCTCCAATCAACTGGGACCCTCCCTTTCCTGAAACATGCATTCAACAACCTATCATCCATTCTACTAATGCCTCCCCACCTTCTGACAAGCATTCAGCATGACACCCATCTATCCCAGGTACTTTACCTGCTTTCGTTGCTCTCAATGCTAAATATACCTCCTCTTTTGTTATTTCACTATAATTCTCATCGCCTAACATTGGCATTCTCCATTTGTTTTCTACAGCCACAATACCTGCCTCTCTATCATCTTCCTCATTTAGCAGGTTCTAGAAATTTTCAGCCCATCTCTCTCTCACCTTTATTTCATCCACTAGCAATTTCCCATCTGCTCCTTTCACTCTCTCCTCCCTACCACAGTCACCTTTCCTCACTATTTTCACTTCCTTCCAAACATCTTTTTATTCCTTTCAAAATTCTCAGACAAGCATCTGCCCCACTTTACATCTGCTTCTCTCTTTGCCTCCCTCACCACGTGCTTCGCTAACCTCCTCTTTGCACAATACCTTTCATACGTCTCTACATTACCTACCTGTAACCATACCTCATAAGCCCGCTTATTTTCAGCCAATACTTCACCCACCTGTTCATTCCACCATTCACTACCTTTCCTTTTACTTCCACCAGTTAGTCTCCTTCCACACACTGCCTCGGCACACTTCATAATCTCCTCCTTGAAACACCACTCCCGCCTCCACTTTCTCTTTCACTACATTCCACACATTTCTCATACTCACAGTCTTTCTCTTTCTTATACAATTATTTCACTTTTAGCACCTCTCTTCTTCTCTCGCTTCTCCTCTTTCTCCACTTTTCTCCCACTCTCACTCTACTTTCCACTAAATAATGGTCAGATATTCCACCACTAGCTCCTCTCAGTACATTCACATCCAATACTCTTCCAATCACCCTCCTGTTCACCACAACATAATCCATTAATGCTCTGTCAACTACTCTTCCATATGCACTCACAAACGCCCAAGCCTCGCATCCCAGCCTTATTTTAGCCACTATTATTCGAGAAGATACTTCCTTCCATTCTACCACACACTTATTCATCTCTTCACTTAATAACAGAGCCACTCCCTCTCTTCCTCTCCCCCTCTCAACTCCAGACACCCTACCTACCACTCTCCCAAATGTCACCTCACCATTCCCTTTTATCTTAGTTTTGCTCAATGCAAGTACATCTATCTTTCTCTCCACAAACAAACTCCCTATCACCTCCCTCTTACTTTCATTTACACCACAACCACGCACATTCAGAGACCCAATTATTAGGATTCTGGCTGGATCTCTCCTGCCAGAATACCCCCCACATCTCTTGGGTATTCGTAGGAAGTAAAATACAGAGGAGGGGACTCCCACTCCCCCTGCTCTGCCCCATTTAGTCGACTTTTACGACACGCAGGGGAACACGGAGGAAGAATTCTTAACCCCCCTCCCTTATGTACTTATAAAATATGTTTTACTAATATCTTTGGCATAGTGTGTTTATGTACGATTGTGGAACGTATCTACGCGTATTATCATTGTTTCTTATGGAAAATGACTGGTTACATTATGCAAATTTTACATTACCCGTGGCTTTTGAGAACCTATCCTCGCGTTGTTCCAAGAGGTGAGTATATATATATATATATATATATATATATATATATATATATATATATATATATATATATATATATATATATATATATATATATATATATACAGGAATCCCTCGCAATATCGTGATTCACCTTTCGCACATTCAATGCATCACGGTTATTTTTGGCGAGCTTTTTTTTATGGGTATATGCGAGAATCCATGATATGTGGAAATATTAAAGTTTTCAGTACTTTCATTATATTATTGAAATTTTTTTTTCATAATTTTATTGATAAAAACAAGTATTTCACAGCCTAAGAATAATAAAACAGTAAAAAATAATAAAAACACAAATTTAAACATGTAACTCTACACCACAGAAAATACGATACCGGTATCGGCGTTTCGGAAAACGCAAAGGGTTGCACCTACGCGAGATAGTAAATATTAAAATTTCCAGTATTTTTATTATCTTATTGATAAAAAAAAATATTTCCTAGCCTAAGAATAATAAAACAGTAAAAAATTGTGAAAAACATAAATTACACGAAATGGGTTGCACCTACATGAGATAGTACATATTAAAATTTCCAGTATTTTCATTATTTTATTGATAAAAAAAGTATTTCCTAGCCTAAGAATGTTAAAACAGTAAAAAATAGTAAAAAACATAAATTTAAACATGTAACTCACAGTATTGCACCATGTAAAATACTGTACGATAGCGTATTGGCGTCTTGGAAAACGCAAAGGGTCGCACCTACATGAGATAGTACATGGGATGCTATTGGCTGATTTGTGGGAGACGACGAATCACAGAATTGTTTTTCTGTATGTTCTGTATCATGGGGTCTGATTGGCTTTTTGATTGAAGCTTGGTTCTCCAAGCATCTTCCATTGTCTCGCCTCACCCATTCAGTCCACTCACATGTGCGCCGTTCGCGTTGTGCTTCTTAATACGTTGTGCTAGTGATTTTGTGAAACTTTTGTATTTCAACCCCTGCAAAGCCTTCCAAGCGTCCTTCATCTTCTATGGCTTCTGGTAATAAGACTAAGCGGAAAAGGAAGATGTTGACCATAACAGAAAAGGTAAAACTGTTAGATATGCTGAAGGAAGGAAGAAGGTTCTCGGATGTCGGCTGCCATTTCGGCATCAACAAATCTACTGTTCGATACATAAAAAAAGACGAGGCAAATATCAGGAAAACAGCGACTATTACTTTTAATAAAACAGCGAAGAGGATCGTAACACTCCGAAATAAGATAATAGTGTGGATGGAATCTGCTTTGGCCCTGTGGATTGCTGATTGCAGGAAGAACATCAGCTTAGACACCAGTATCATATAAACAAAGGCAAAGCAGCTGTATGAGACATTCGCTGCAAATGAACCCGACGACGACAGTGGCGACCGTGAGGAGAAGGAGAAAGAAGATATCGATGACCCACAACCAGAACCCTCCAGCGATTCTCTACCAAGAAAACAATCGTTCGTTGCAAGCAAAGGATGGTTCGCCAAATTTAAAAAACGCTTTGGCCTAAAGAGCGATTCGGTGCATGGCGAAGCTGCCTCTGCAGATACAGTTGCAGCTGAAGAATATGTAAAGAACGACTTCAAGAAAATTATTGAGGAAGGCGAATATGTTCCTGAGCAAGAATTCAACATGGATGAGACTGGCTTATTTTGGAAGAGAATGCCGTTTCGCACTTTCCTCTTCAAGGAAGAAGCTAAAGCCCTGGGATTTAAAGCGCACAAAGACCGCGTTACCCTCGTCATGTGCGGGAATGCTGCGGGCTTCATGTTAAAGCCTGGGCTTATCTACAAGTCTAAGAACCCTAATGCATTAAAGAATGAAAACAAGAATCTGCTGCCAGGGTATTGGATGCATAACCCAAAGGCCTGGATCACGAAAAGCCTCACATTGGACTGGTTTAACCAATGCTCTATCCCTCAGGTCAAAGTTTATCTTGCAGAGAGGGGCCTTGAATTTAAAGTCCTTCTTTTGATGGATAATGCTGGTGGCCACGCAGCAGATCTCCATTATGACGGTGTTCAAGTAGAGTTCCTGCCACCGAATACGACATCACTGATTCAGCCTATGGATCAAGGCGTTATTCGTGCGTTCAAGGCCCTCTACTCACAAAATGCCCTAGTGAACCTGGTTGACTACATGGATGTGGACAAATAATTCACACTGAAGATGTACTGACGTAACTACATGATTGCTACATACCTTCAAAATAGAATGCAATCAAAGAGATGAAGCCGGCCACAATCAATGCCAGCTGGAAGAAATTGTGGCCGGAAGTCATCAACGACTACAAGGGATTCGCTCCTGACGAAGTCCATAACTCAGTAGTTGCGAAAACTGTGAAGTTGGCTGCATTTCTAGGAGGAGAAGACTTTAAAGATATGACTCACGAAGACGTGAATGAAGTGATCGACTGCCACTCGCAGCCTTTGACTGATGAAGACTTGGAAGAAATGACAAAATCAGCGAGCGAAGAAGAGGAAGAAGAACAACCAGAGGAAACGCACGAAGAAGTCAAAGAACCTGGCCTTACACTCGAACGTCTGGCAGCCATGTATGAACATGTGAAAGCAGTCCAACAACTGTCACAGGAACATGACGATAATATGGTTCATTTGGTGCACTTCTGCAATATTATCGACAATGCCATGACTCCTTACAAGAAAATCTTCGCACAAAGGGAGAAACAGCGACAGCAACTCCCCATTACCATGTTCTTGTCTCCCAAAATGCAGCCGTAAAGCTGTCATTGGCTCTGGAGTATGTACACGTCATCATCATGTCATTCACGGTAAGCTTACCTATCACGTTCATATAAATTTACGCTTGCACGCTGTTATTAATAAAGTAAAATGTGGTTTGTTAACAGTGCAGGGAGGGTTTATACAGTAAAGGTAAAATTTATGTAAAATACCTATGTATATATGGTGCTCCTACTTCACGGACTTTCACGTATCGCAGCGGGTCCCGGAATCGAACCCCCGCGATAAACGATGGAGCACTGTATATAAAATAACCATTTTGCTGGCGTTTTACATAGTATTATGTCATGCTTAAAACTAACCATTCTTTTAGGAGAGTTTTTGAAATGTGAGCCAGATGATGAACTTTTAACTCTTCTGTCCTCAGACACTTTGACCGGAGTAGAACTCCCTGAGGTACCATCTTTGCTGTTGCTCTCATCATCATAATCATCAACATCCATCCTGGCAGTTGATAGTCCTTCAAAGTCAGAGTATTCTCTGGACTTTTTATATAATTCCTGTAAATACATAGTGCTATTATTAATGACGCCATTGCTTGACACACCAAAAGCTACTAATACTTGGTTCTAGGCCTTTGTATTCGACATCATTAAATGATCATATACACATTTTAATAAAAGAACTGCTACCATAAACACTTAAATGGTAGGAAAAGGCCCATTAAGAAAAACATCATAAATGTATGAAGTACTTATTAATTTTGTGACCTCAAATCACCTTCTCAAAGTATAATACAGTATATATTTGAGAAGGTGACCAGTTGAGGTAACAAAACAAGTACTTCATATATTTTTACTGTTCTTTCCTTTATTGGGCCTTTTCTTGCCAAATTTTAATAATAAAGGCATCAATGTAGTATTTCATCAAATCATATGTAGATACCTGAAGATACAATAAGTCTGTGGCTTGTTCCCACGTCTTGTCATCACGGATTCTGGTGACGCGGGGAAATCTAATGGAAATACCATCAGCCGTATGTATTTGATGACGAGTAAATTCCGCTCCAGTGATTTCCCAAACAGGTGCTTTCTGCATAGAAGATTTCATAATAATAATATTCTTCTCTGGAACATGTAACTAAGGATTGCAACAGATGAGAAGTTTAAAGCTACAATTGTGAAAACCAATCAGGATCAGTGGCAGATTACCCAACAGGCTAACTAGGCTAAGCCTAAGGGCCCCCAAGCCTTGGGGGGGCCCATGGCCTAGAAGACTCTGGCCATATATTAAAAATTGTATTTTGAAGTACAATTATTAATATTATTATAATTTTTAGTATTAGTATTATTATTATCATTATTATTATTATTACTATTATCATTATTATTATTATCATTATTATTATTAGGAGTGATTTACGTAACTGACAAGGTCAGCAAATGCTTTTTAAAACTACAGCGTTCTGTGGAGTTCTCTTCAGTGTAGCATACACATATGGTAACGTTGTTTTCAAGACAAACAAAAATATTTTCGCTCTTATTATATAGATCATTATAATTTTTTTATTTTGTTTCAGGTAAGACATTATTAGACAATCAACTATGAAGCGGGTGTATTTAGCTGGGGCATAAAAACGCTACTTACAAACTAAAAAATTAAAAGCCGAGATAAGTGTTGTGAAATCGATTTCTGAATACTTTGAATCTGAACAGTCTAAACAAGCTGATACTGTTGCCACTACATCCCAGAGCAAGCCAGTAGGCCAAGTCCTGCAAGCTGGGCCACAACCAGCGAAAGCAGTCAAACAATCATCCTTATGTCATGATTCTGCAGAGACACACATTTTAAGTTCTGTAACTGATGGACCATATAGTTTTGATCTAGCTGAATGGGAGGTTTCTGAAGACATGAAGAATTATTTCACTCAGAAAGGATGTTTTCAGCAAAACATTGATTTTAGTGACGTAGTTTTGGTCAAATCAACTGTACAGATTGATGGTTCTCGACAAAACCGATTTATATCAAAGTCAGTGTTTAAACGACAAATGGCATATTGAGCATTTATTGACAGAAATTGATTAATTTTTTAAGAACAACTAAAAAGGTCTATTGTGGTGTAATTAAACTTTTCTCAAAAGACTCAGATCAGTTTATAAGTGGACTCAATGACTGGAAAACTGCTACATTTTGAATTTCTCGCTATGAAAAGGTGAAACACACAAACAATAATTATTTTCTTGGATAAATCGAGAAAACTGTGAAATTCGATCATCCTTCAGTCAGGCTCATGAACAACAAGTATTATACTGGAGGTCTTAATAGAATGTATCATACATGTCATATTACTTTTGGGTGAGAGAGGGCTAGCACTCAGAGGTCACAAAATGAGATTATTGGATCTAAGGAAAATGGCAATTTTCTAGGGATTCTAGAATATGATGCATTTTTAGCATCACGTCTAGACAAATCTGGCAGCTGTGGTCGTGGTCATCTTTCATATATATCATCCACAACATGTGATGAGTTCATTGAACTTATAAGTAAGCATATTTTAGAATCTATAATTGCTGAAGTGAAGGCCGCAAAATACTTTGGAATTATTGTTGACTCAACACCTGACCTGCAACATGTTGCTCGGCTCACATTCATTTTACGATATGTTGATTCCAATATGTATGAAGCTGTAGAAAGCTTCTTGAAATTTATTCCAATGTCTTGTCACATGGGCAAAGATCTTGCTAGTGTCATAGTAGAATACTTGTCCAACTATGGACTCTCTGATGAGCTGCCGATCATAAAGTTATGATAATGCTAGTAATATGTCAGGGAAATATAATGGAGTCCAAGCAGTCATTCATGACTTAAATCCATTAGCTGAGTACATACCCTGCAGTGCTCATTCACTCAACTAGGACTATGCTGCAGCAAGTTGTTGTGTAGAGGCTGTTAATTTCTTTGGTATTGCTCAAAAAGTATACAAATTTCTGTCTGGTTCCACATATCGTTGGAAGTTGTTAACTGACGCACTTGCAAAAAGTTCAGATGGTTCTAGCAGAAGTCAAGTGGTAAAATCCTTGTCAGAGACACATTGGTCAGCAAGGAATGATGCTGTGAGATCGCTAATATTGAACTACTTAATAATTATTAAAATTTTGGAAACTCTTCATGCTGATGCTAATCAGAGTAAGGACACACAAGTTGCGGCTAAACAATTTTCAGCACATTTATGCAAGTTTGAAAGCATATTTGTGTTTATGTTGGGCAGATATACTAGAAAGAGTTGACAAAGATAATCTTATTTTACAAGCTGAGGGACTATGCTTGAAGGCTGTTGTAGATAGCATGAAATCACGCACTAACATTGATCACTATGAAAACAAAGCTTCTCTTGTCTTTTCAAAATTGTTTGATGATGCAGTCTCCAATTTACCACTGTGAACAAAGACATAGTCGTACTCGTAAGAAGAATTTCACAGAAGCTGATAGAAATGACTCAATTGAGCATAATTTCGCACCTAGGGAAAAATTTTGCTCACAAACTTTTTAGTTGTCTGTGACAGCTTTTCACTGAGATAAGCAGACGTTCCACTGTCTATTCACTAGTTCAAGGTCTCTTCTCATTTCTTTTTGATTACAGTAATGAGGATTTTAACAGCATCAATGAAGCTGCTAGAAACCTTGTGGTGAAGTATAAAGAAGACTTGGAAATGGATATGAGAATGAAATTATGCAGTTTTATAAACATATGTCCCTTAATATTGATGACCCTTATCATGACAATGTTCTAAATATTTCTTCAAAAACTCTTGCAGTGATATCACAGTCTTATCCAAATGTTGCCATTGCTGTACGTATCTATCTTACACTGCCATGCAGTGTTTGTGAAGGAAAACGATTACAGTATTCTCAAAATTAAGTCACAAAAAAAATAAAAAAAGATCCACAATGGGACAAAATCTCCTTAACTCGTTGAGTTTAATAAGCATTGAGCATGAGCTGACAAAAAGCATTGACTTGCAATATATTATTGATAAATTTGCCTGTGCAAAAACTAGGAAAATTGCATTATGAGTTGTATTTTCATTGCATTAAGTGGCATTTCATTTTGCAGCCTGTCTTTATATTTTTACCATTGTCATTCGTGTGAAGAAATAAAATTATTAGTTTTTGACTTATTGTTTTAACAGGGCCCAAAGGCATCTTGGGGGTCTTAGGGGGCCAGTGCCCTCCCTTCAATGCTCAGCTAGCCCATCTGGCTGCCCCCCCAACCCAACCCAGACAAATTAAACATCAAACTGATATGCTAAATCATGAATTTCTGAATAATCATTAATGTGCAACGTTTGGTTATGTGCATTAGGTCTATACAAGGTTAGGTTAATCTGCAAAAAACTGTATACTCTAAAAATAAGCATGATTAACCTAATCTTAATTATTGTGTATTGCTCCAATTTCCACAATATTGCTTTGTATATAGCTTCAAAATGCTCCTAGAATTGCTCATACTCATACTCTCCTGACAGGGCCCCTTCTGCATCCTTAGCCAAAGGGCCCCAAAGGGTCTTAATCCGGCACTGATCTGGAGTATATATACAATATGGCATCCACAACTTAAACTAGAATTTATTGGGCTTTAATAAATTAGAAAATAGATTTCGGCTACAAGGAAAGTGAAGATATTGTGAATGAGGATTTAATGGAGAAAGAAAGGGTGGAGAGAAATTCAGATGCCAAACACAAGACTTGGAGGAACCTAGTCAGGAACCCCAACCCCATATAGACAGAGAATGGGATTAGTCAAAAAAAATTGGAATATAACAAATTAGAATTAAATACTAAATATGAGAACCAAATGTCCATGACTAATGAAAAATAAAAATATATTATTCTTACTTTTGGATCAGCACAAACAAAGTCTGGTACCATAGTTTTCGTGCATTTTAGCCAAGAAGGAACGCGATCAACATCCTGGCTAATTTTCACCATGTCCAGTTCATTCTGAAGGCGAGCTAAGGTGGCATCATCATGGCCCGTGTGAACCTACAAATACAGACAAATAAAATATCATGTTGTTGTCTGTGCATATAGAAAGCTCTAAGGAGGCTATGATTTGTTTTTTGTTTATTATTATTGTTACATCAGGACAGGCCAAAAATAAAATTAAAATAAATTTACCCTAATCGAGCCTGGGCACGAAGAAATATAAAGAGAAACGGAGATGGGGAGTATACTAACATTTAAGTAACATCAATCTATGGATATCCTAAAAAGCTGATGCCATTATTGCTATATTATTATTAATATTATTATCATATGCAGTGAAAGAAGACCAGCTGGAAAATGTCTAAAAGTGTAAAACAAATGGTTTCCTCACCGAGTAGCTTGGTGAGGAAAAGGAAAAAGAGAAGTCAGAAAAAAATAAAATTATATAAAACGATAAACTTCATTATTGCATAATGGCATTATTCCACTAAAATTTTAAATATTCAGCATTAAAATTGGCTTAATAAAAATTAATTTGTGCCTAGCTTAAACTCCTGAAGCTCTTCTGACTGCAACATGGCAAGGATATTCCTCAGTGGTAGTTAGAATATAACTTCTTAAATATAGAAGCTCCCCTACTTACGAAAAACTGAGTTGCAAACATTCACAAATACGAACAAGAACCTACTCTTTATCTGCCCATGTATTAATGTATGTATTACTCTACTGTACTGTATTATTACATTATTAGTACTGTATTAACATTCATTAATAAAGTTCACTTTATGTTTTATGTAGTAGTTAAGTTTTTTAGCCTAAAAGCTGTACAGTACTGCATACGTATGTATTGTACTGTATTTTTTTTTACCTAGACACAACTTACGAAAAAGTCTACTTACAAACACTCATCTGGAACCTAAATCATTCTTAAGATGGGGAGTGTCTGTATTGATTGGTATTAAATCTAATGTGAATGGAAGATTGGCACTTAAATTTAATAAAGATATGAAATCCTGTATTACAGTTTCCTTCAATTGTTCTTTCGCAGCCGATATGCTATAAAGATTTCAAAACAATAAACAACTTTAATAAGCAAGACAACATACAATACCTTAGTGACTGTGCACCATTTCTTTATTCTAGGGTCATGACATCCCATCAGAAAGACAGACATCATACCACCTGAAATTGACGGTAAAAATTTTTATTTCAAGATACATATTACTTTTTCCAGCCCCAACCTGTGTCCGTTCATCCCCTTTTACTAAATTAATATTAGTGACACATAAACCAGCAAACAACAACAACAGCAACGACAATGCTCTTACTAAGAAGCAATGTCAAGTTCACATTGGACATCATACAAGTAAAATGGGTCACAAATTTTTTATATCACCTTAATGCACGTTGAAGTGCCACGGCTATGACCTTTTCCATTCAAGGGAAGTTCATTAAGAAGAAGACTTTAGAGAGCTACAGTCATATGCTATTACTACATGATTACGTACAATAGTCCATAGAAAGGTTAAAATTTATCTCTATTTGCTACTTAAGGCATTACTGACAATACCACTTGCCTTTTTTGCCAGTTCCATACCAAGCACCCAGAACGACTAAGTCTGCTGAGTCGGCCATTGCTCCATCATTCAAATAATCCTTTTTCACTTTCAGCCAATGTCGCTTGCCAGGTTCATAGATACTCTAAAATATTAACACAAAATGAAACGCATTTTGATAAAGCCTATTTTTTATTATGAAAACAACAATCTCTTCACATAGGAATGTAGAAGACCATGAACAAATGGAATTTAAGCATCACATATGTCAATATTAAATCAATATATATATATATATATATATATATATATATATATATATATATATATATATATATATATATATATATATATATATATATATATATATATATATATATATATATATATATATATATATATATATATATATATATATATATATATATATATATATATATAATATATATATATTATCAGGAAATATGATTTTATTAATTGTCTTCTTGTTATAAGTTGTATTTTTATGATCCCAATTAGTGATGAATAATGGGGACCCCCTGCATATACAATGGCCACAATTCACCTTTTAAGGGGTGGCTGACCAAAAGCACATACATTCACCGGACGTTAAAATACCTTGGTCATTCCTCTTAGTTCTTTTGGAAAAGGATGTTACAATTCCCCCCAAAACCCTGTCTGGGTTACACATAGGGTAAATGAACGAGGGGTCTTCTGCTGTGAGGCCCAATAGCAGTAGCTGGTTACCCTCACTGCCATATCACTTGGTAACCCCATATCACATCCACCTGTCCCAAGTGCAAGAAATCCCTTTGGCCCATATCGCCTAAACAGTTCCATCCATCACCCTACTATGGTCATCCACATGAAAAGTGGGCAATGATCTTTTGCTAATAGGCAGATAACTTGTATGAACATGTTCTAACAAATCTAAGGCAAACTTACATTTACATCTTTCAGCACCAAACCTTCAAGTCCTTGCTTTAAAACGTGATTTATCATCTCTCTTAAATCCTCCTTTTTCTTAATAAGCTTGAATTCCGAAAACATGATATGGTTTTTTATTTCAATCATCTTCTCTTCTATAATCTTCCGTCGTGCTGAAATAGGCCTGTAAGTATATCATACAGTATTAAAACTTCTTCCCCCTGAGGGAGAGGTCAAGCATACCTCCTCCTTGTCATAAAAGTCGACTGAATGAGTCGGACCAAGGAGAGTGGGAATCCTCGCCTCTATACTTTCCTCAACAGAGGAATTTTTTACTTTGGCTTAAACATCCCTCTAATAAGAGGTTATAAGACTTTTGTAAAGAGATAAATTTCTATTACTAGGAAAATATTACCAATGATATAAAAATGGAGCTACATCAAACCAACTAAACAACTACAGTATATTAGAATATTGTAGATTTAAAAAAAAATTCTTATGTAACCAGTTTTTCTTCCAGTAACGAAAAATATGTTTGAAATGTTATCAGTATTTCTCATCTGGAGACATGAAAAACTAAAAAGTTTTTTAATGTTTCTTAGCATTTTATGTGTTGCTATTAATATTCAGTTGAGTGGGATTGAACAAAGACAGGTTGGAGTGGGGAATAACAGTTTAAAATGACTATTGCACATTAGAAATTATAATATTGCATCAGTAATGAGTAGTCATGCTTTTTGTCTTTTTTGTCCTAATATTGTGTAATTCCTTGAATTGCGAGTGTTAAGTACCCAACATATTATTCTGACAAGTTCCTCATTATTAAAAGTCTATATTTTAATTAAAGAAAGGCATCACTGATGTTCCATTACCAACGACATAAACCTAGTCAAAGGTCATTATTAATCCCCATTCGAATGGGGATGGACACAGACAGGTTGCAGCTGGGAAATTAGATATGGATACCTCTCCTGATGCCCCCCACAGAGGGCTTGAACACAGGTGTGTCACTTTCCAAGTCAAGCACTCTAACCAATGAGCGATACCGCAGTCACCAATTACATTTACTCAAAACTGATGGAAAGCATCTAACCTGGTGCGTGAATATTTTGGTTGCGAAAACACAAGACAGAGAATAATTTATATTTTATCAAATGATAAAGTAACGATACCCAAATTAATCCACTGCAACGGCAGATTTCTGTTTTGGCACCATTTATCTATCTATCCATATAAAAAAAGTCAAATCAAAACACTTGACTCTATGTTGGAGGAAAATACAAAACACCAGGGAACACGGAGGAGGTATTCTTGCTCACCCTCAAGGAATATTCATATTGGAGGTTAGTCATTTTACTACAGTATGCCCCTGTATGAATGCTGCTTCCTAATCCACTCATGATTAAAACATTCCCCTTTCGATCGAGGTTTAGTATTAACTACCTACAGAGTAATACACCGATTGGATTAAAAAAATCTTTTGTAACGAAAATTGTGTAATTGAGTATTTTAGGAACATAATTGAAATTACAGAAAAGACATAGTATTATAGACTTAACTAGGAATGGCCTACAAAGCTCCAGGTTAAGTCATCCTTCAGGTACAGTTCTCTCCTTATGCCTACATTTACACCGTACATTCAGGCGTATTTGTTACAGATCTCTTATTATCCCATTATATTTGCTCTCCTTTTCCTCATTTTTACTATAATTATGGAAGTTCCACAGTTTATGGCCCTCAGTACCCAGCATAGAGGGGTGCTAAGAATTTCTGGGGATCTTGTTGAATCCACAATTGGCGTAAGGATAGACACGCGTGGTGGTAGTAATGGTTCTGGCCTTAACCTTGCATATCCTGATAGATCTGCTTCTTTCACTCTTTAATTTACCAACATTTGAGGTCTGAACTCCACTCTTTCATCTGTAGAACAGCATTTGGGTACATCCTTTCCTAACCTCCTTTTCCTCTCTGAACCCCATGTGTCTAGTCATGCTTCCCTTGAATCATATCAAATCTCTAACTATAACCTGTATTCTCATTTCCAATCCAAAGTTGGGGTCTGTGCCAACTGTGGCTGGTGCAGTGGGCGCTGTGGGTGGCGTGGATGAGGAGTTGACCAGGATCGGTGGTGCGGGGGTGGGGGGCAGGAGAGTGATATGTCATCACCCGCACCCCCTCCTGCCGTGTCTCCCGCCACGGGGGCTATAAAACGCTCGCAACCTAAACCAATAAATGGCCGGCAGAACCCGGTAAGATATGGTAAAAGTAAATGGTAGCTTGTAAGTCAGTAATGTAAAAGTAGTATAATTTATTTCTTCACCATGGCTGTAAATAGATACCTCCCATACTATTCCATTAGTGACGATGAACTTATAAGGCTAACAAACAAAGACAAAGTACTTCCCAATTATATATGTATCAATGAGCTTGATAAGATGATATTTAACCCACTTGATCTTGAAAATGAAATAGATCTGTTTTTGAATAATAAGAGAAATGCAACCAACACTTTTTCAATTTATATATACTTAAATGAACTGTATTCAAATTTAAATAAATCTAATGCATTTTCGGTTTTGTGCATTAACATTAGAAGTCTTGCGAATAATCTTCAAATATTTCTTGATCAATGTTTAACAGAAAATAATATATGTGATGTAATGGGTTTTTCAGAGACTAGGCTGGATAATGATATCGAATCATTGTACAGGGTGTCTACAAAGTCTGGGTACACAGGAGATTAACACATACTTTTAAAACAAAATAATTTTATTTAAATCTAATGAAAAATAACATAAATAAAATAGTGAAATTTCCTATGTACCCAGACTATTTGGACACCCTGTATAATATAACAGGGTACAATATGTTCACTCAGAACAGAGACAGGAAAGGTGGAGGTGTATGTAGGTAGCTAATAAGTATAGCTCGAGTGTTATAAAGGAGTGCAGTATGATGGAACGATTCATTGAATGTGTTAGTGTACAGGTACATAACGGTAAGGAAAATTGCTTCTTTGCATCTGTATATAGACCACCAAAGGGGAACATGCCTGAATTCCTTGAAGCTTTACTGAAAGTATTTGATTTTGCAGCAAGAAAAAAGTACAAAACTATTTATTTATTCGGTGATTGGAACCTAGATTTGATTAAAATAAATTATCAAAGAGTAACTGATTTTATAAACTTAATGTATTCACGTGGCTGCTTTCCAATAACTACTAAACCTACGAGAGTAACTGAAAATAGTGCATCTCTAATCGGTCATATCTGGACCACAAATCTTGAAGACAACATAAGTAATTACATAGTGTACACAGACATAACAGATCATTTCGCAGTATACTCCCAGTTTAAAAAGGAAAAACATAAATTTGATGCATATGTAGAAAAAAGACATTACTCTGATGATAACATAGCTAAATTTACTAGAGATATATCACATGAAAAATGGCAACATATCATTGACCTAAATAATGCAAATGAAGCTTTTAATAAATTTCACTGTACATTTAGAGATAAATTTCTAGACTGCTTTCCTCTAAGAAAATCGACTGTAAATAATAAAAACAACAGATGCCCACACAAAACTGCAGGATTAAAAAATAGTATCAAAGAAAAACACCGATTAGTAAGGCTTGCATCCAAATGGCCTTTGTCTTTTGGAACCAGATATAAAGCTTACAGGAACAAATTAGTAACACTACTCCGAGCTGCAAAAAATAGACATTTTCAGGATAAGCTTAAGAAGGAACAAGGAAACAGCAAGTCCACCTGGAATACAATAAACAGCCTAATGGGACTAAAACAAATTAATCATTCAAAGGAAATCAAATTAAAAAATGATACTGACCACACTGCTAATATCTTTAATAATCATTTCTTAACTATAGCACAACCAACACACGAACAACAAAATGTGCAACAAAACTCACACCGACAGTTTCTTAATAATCCACCAGACTTTTCGTTTTACTTGTATCCCGTAACAAGGGAGGAAGTCACTAAATATATAAAAACCTTAAAACCAAATACGGCATCGGGATATGATGAAATTCCATGAAAACTACTCCAGGTCACTGCCCATTACATTGGTAGCCCACTTACCCACATAATCAATCTATGTTTTCAGCAAGGATATTTTCCAGACAAACTAAAAAGTGCTAAAGTAATACCTATTTTTAAGTCAGGCACTGTAGATGATGAAAATAACTATAACCTATATCTATCTTACTGTCTTTAAGTAGTCTTTGAAAAAGCGATTGTTCACAGACTTAAAGAATTCCTTGAAAAGTTTAACCTATTATCCGAAAATCAATACGGATTCCGTAATAATAAGACCACTGAAAAAGCAATAATGAACTTTACAAGTGATGTTTATCAAAATTTGAAAAATAAAAACTTTGTTGCAGGGGTTTTCCTAGACTTGTCCAAAGCATTTGACTCATTAGACCATGATATACTAATAGAAAAACTAACTTGTGTGGGCATTACGGGAACACCATTACAGTTATTTAAGAGCTACTTGAAAAATAGAAAACAAGCCGTATATTGTAATGGGAAAGCATCTTTGTTGCAAACTATTGAGAGGGCAGTACCATAGGGATCAATACTGGGCCCAATGTTATTTCTAGTTTATATAAATGATATTTCCAATGCCAGTAATAAATTCAAATATATTCTCTATGCAGATGACACCAACCTTCTCTTGCATGATAATAACCTTGACCACCTGCATTCTGTTTTAAATAGTGAACTAGAAAAAAATTAACAACTGGGTCTCTGTTAATAAATTAAAGCTAAATGTTTCCAAAACTGACTATATCTTATTTCAAAATAGATCTGTAGTACACAATATTGGTCAAGTTAATATGAATGGGTATGAAGTTAAAAGAGTTGCTTGTAAGAAATTTTTGGGAGTAATTATTGATGAAAATTTAAGTTAGAAATATCATACTCAATCTGTCTGCTCAAAACTGTCAAAGACGTGTGGAATTTTGTATAAAATTCGCCATAACCTAACAAATGAGGCCTTAAAAAGCATATACTACTCCCTGTGTTATCCTCATTTTATATACTGTTTGTCCATCTGGGGTTGTACTTGGCCGTCAATTGTAAGGGATGTATTTGTAACTCAGAAAAGACTGATCAAACTATTACATATAGTGGAAAATATGACTCAACTTCCTCTTTACTCAAGGAGCTAAACTTGCTTAAATTTAATTACTTGATACAATATTTCTGTCTTATTATTATACATAGTGATGCTAATGATAACAAAATTATTCAGATTTATTCAACACAACCATGGAACCAGAGGTAACAATATAAATTTGATATGTCCACAGCCGAGAACAACCTTGTACAAATTTTCTATTCACTGTTTTGGCCCAAAATGTTGGAATGCATTACCAGAAGATTTAAAAACAATAAGTGGCACAACTTTATTTAAAAAGAAACTCAAACAGCATTTATTTACTAGGCAAAATCAAGCAGCTGTTGATTAATAATTAATACAGTATTAGTGTATCATTATGTCCAGGTTAAGGTCAGGCTACTGTTTTGTTTTATTACAAGATAAGTATGAGATTGCTATATTGGAGCTTTTGTTAACTATTGCCGTCATACTTTAATTTATGTGAAATGTATATTAAACTGCCTGCCAAGGAGCTCTTGCTCAGCAGGCTAATTGCCTCTGAATATAATGTACATATTTATTCCTGTATGTACACTAAATATTTGGCAATAAAATCTATGACTATGACTATGACTAACTGCATCACTAACACTCCTATTGCAAAGCTCATGGACCTTATATCTCCTGACTTTGATTTTCTTTGTCTGAAGATCTATCTCTCCACTACCACTATATTCCTTTGCTTTTGCTACTGGTCTCCTAACTCCACAGACTTTGTGTCTTGCAATAAATATCTGTCCTCTTGCCATGAGTCCTTGTTATCTTCTCATCCACATGCTGAAGTTCTCTACACAGGGGACCTTAATGTACACCACAGTAAATGGCTTAATTTTTTCAAACTTATGTGGGAGGAAGTCATGCCCTTGCTTTCTCAATTATTCACAATCTGGAGAAAATGACCAAACATCCTACTTGTGTTTCCGAACGCCACAAACCTGGAGCTAATACTCTTGACCTATTTCTTACTTTTAATTCTTCAAACTACTGTACTCATATTCTGTGCTTTCCCCTCTTGGTATATCTGACCAGTCTGTGATCTCAATCACTTCCATTTTCGCTATCTTTCCATTTGCGTAACTTTCTCTTTAACTTCCCAAGGGATAACTACTGCTTTTAGACCCACAACCCTGATTACGTAGCCCTAATAGTTGCAGAGATTATAACCTCGGGAATAGAGGCATTCATCCCCTCCTCTATGCATAATTTTTCTCCCTTATCCTTGGTTTAAATGTGCTTGCTGAATGGCTATTCAGGCCTGGAATCGGGCATACTGGTCGTACCAAGCTTCTCCTGATTTAACTTGCTCTACATTTGTTATAGCTAGGAATCATTGTGCTGCTCAGATTTGAAGGACTAAAGTTTATTTTTTAAAATGGAAAATTGATTACCTTAACTTCTCTTCCAGATATATATTTCTAGTCCTTAACCAAAAATCTCTCCAAAAACTTCTGTAACTCAAGCATTCCTCCTCTCATTCGTTCTGATGGTTCTATAGCTTGCTCTCCCACTGACGAAGCCACTCTTTTTGGCTCTCATTTTTCTGCAAACTCTTCCGTAAGCAAGTCCCTCATACTTTACCCCTCTTTAACCCTATGCCCTCCTGTATTTTTTCTTCACCCAAAGTCCATAAGGTTCTTCGCTCTCTAAATACAAACAAGGCATCCGGAGCCAATGGTATCCCTGCAGATGAACTGGATCCAGTGCTCTGTCATCTTCTTTGCCTAATGCTCTCAACCAGTACCTATACTTCATATTGTAAGCATTCTCTAGTGCAACCTGTTCCTAAGAAGGATGACTACTTTATTCCTTCAATCTACCGACCTATTGCCATAACCTCTGCTGTACAAAACTATTCGAAAATTTGCTCAATTATCACTTTTTGAAACGTCTTGAATCTAACTTGCATATCATCGATCAACAGTACAGATTTTGCAAGGCAAGATCAACTGGTGACCTCCTTTCTATCTTACTCATGTATGATCAAGTTCTCTGAGGAACTATGGGGAATCCTTGTCATCGCCCTTGATATTTCTAAGGCTTTTGACAGAGTCTGGCACAAGGCTCTGTTGGCCAAACTCCCTGGTTTTGGTGTTACACCTTCATTCTGTTCTCTGATCTCCAGTTTTCTTTCTGATCGTTTTATATCTATGGTTGTTGATGGCGCAACATCTAGCTCATACCCTGTTAATAGTGGTGTTCCACAGGGCTCTATTCTCTCACCTACTCTGTTCCTCCTCTTCAGCAACGATCTTCTTCAGTCCCCATCCTCCTCTCTTCTCTATCCCTTTACTGACAATTCTATCCTTCATTTTTCCTCTGCCTTCTCTTCACGATCTACATCTGCTACTGGTAATCAGTCTCGTATCTTCTACTCTCAACTCCGATTTGCGGAGGCTATATGAGTGAGGCACCCAAAATTTAGTTAAATTTAATGCTTCCAAGACAGAGTTTCTGGCTATCTCTCTATCTTCTTCTCCTGATAGCCCTATTGTCTTTTAAACTAACGAAATTTAACTTCTTAATTCTATTATCATGTTAGGAATTCAGAGAGCCTCTAACTTGTCTTGCAGGAATCACATAATCAAAATTTCTAAATCTGCATCCAAATAATTGCGGATTTTATTTTGTTTTCGTCATTACTTTTCCTCTTTACAGTTTAAAATGCATAAAGGTCTTATCAGTGTTTGCTTAGAATACTGCTTGCACATCTGGGGTACTTGTTTTTATAATTATCGCCTTGATAGGGCATTCTCTTCGGCATAAGGTAGCATCCATATCTCTTTTCTATTGCTACTACTTCCACCGCTGCTCTCATGAGTTGGAGGGATGCATCCCTCACCCACTGCCGAGGTCACGTAACACTCACCAAGCGAATTCATCTCACATATACTGTGTGGAGATTTATAGCCCCTGGATTGGTCAATGCATCGAGGGCTTCTTCCTATCTACCTTTAGACTCTGGAACCCTCATTTTCCTTCCGTTTTCCCTAATTCTTATAACCTATCTTCTTCAAAAGGCAGATCTATCGTCATTTCAGGGCCTAATCCTGCCATATCTCTAGGTTCCCAGTACTTCAACTATTCTTTCAGCCTGTCCTTATCCTATTGTGTATTATTCCCTTATTTTTGTCTTGTCCTTAACCTTCTACTCTTTCTTTGTCTTAATGTTTTCATCATGCCTGCATGATGAATACCTGTTCTGGAGTCACACTCATAAAAAAAAAAAAATTCTAAATGTTTTACCTGTAATAAGCTCTAGCCATAAAAAATTTAAAATTCTAATAATACAGTATGCTATTTGACAATAAAGTTGATATTACCACACTTGAGTTTTGAATGAGAATTTATTAACTCAGGGTTATTTTCTTCATCTAAATACTGTTACCTTGAGATCTAAAACCCAACTAATTTAATCTAAACTGGCAATCATGGCCAATCAAGCAAACTGTTAGGGATTTAAGGGAATGTAAATTATAAATCACAACATTCACACTCTCAGCTGATGTACTGCATATAATGCCTCAGAGAGAGAATTTATTTACCAATTGGGAGTGACTTAGAATTAACCTAGTACTATTTGCAAGCCATAATCCCGCTTTCAGGGGGTGATTAAGTCAAAGAGAAATCTTGACTCATTACGTGACTAAAATATGAAAGAGGGGATTCCCTGACTCCTTGCTATGCTCCATATAGTTGATTTGTATGACAAACAGGGAAACACTGAGGTAGTTTGCTTGTCCCCCACCTAAAGAGGAGGTAAGATGAGAATACAGAGTTAGAAAGAAAGAATCAAAGAATTACTGGAGGCATTGGATGCTAAATTCCTCACTTGGACAGAATCCACCAATCTTATAATAAAAAAGAAGAGTAAGAGAGATGGAAAGAATGGAAAAATATCAGTTAGTTTACAGTAATATATATCAGTTAAAATAATTAAGAGCAATTGTAATAGTATAGGAACCACTTACTTATCCATAAGGTCCTCCCCATTGTAATGAATGCAGTCAAATACAAAGAGACAAACACTTGCATCTTGGAACTCTGCTTTCTGAAACAAAGTTAAAGAATAAATCTGGGAAGGTTTTCTTTGGGTGTGACAAGGAAGGACAGGATGAAGCATTAGTATATTAGCAGAGGTAGGATGGCTTGGGGAGAAAGTGAAAGAGGCAAAATTTAGATGGTTTGGGCATGTGTTGAAGAGGGATGAGGGGTATGTTGGGAGAAGGATGCTGAGGATGAAGCTGCCAGACGAGTGGAAGGTGAGGGAATACATGAGGTTGTGTAGTGTGATGGAAAAGGAAGCAGAGGAAAGGGTGAAATGGAGAAAATTGATTAGCTTAATGTTGACGAATAAATATGCATTAATACCAACTACAGTTTAAAAGCAGCTATTCAACAACAGTCAATGGAAAAAGTAGAAGCTAAAATATAGTTTGACTAGGCAAAACCCTAACCAATGGTATAATATGTAAAGCCACCATCATCCTTCTTTACTAAATATTGACACAAAGATAAATGACATTGACATATTGGTAGTATATAAGAAATTCTTATGTGACATAAGTAACTTTGTGTGTGTATGTGTGTGATTACCAAATCGGTAATCACACACACACAAAAAGTTTGTGTGTGTGTGTGTGTGTGTGTGTGTGTGTGTGTGTGTGTGTGTGTGTGTGTGTGTGTGTGTGTGTGTGTGTGTGTGTGTGTGTGTGATTACCTAATTGTGTTTACGGGAAAGAGCCCAACTCTCTGGAACAATATTCCAGAGCATCTTAAAAATGCATACTCCTGCACAGCTTTCAAAGGCAAACTATATAGTTTTCTTTTGGACAAATAGTTGCTGCTCACACATAAACAAAACTCAATGATTTAATGCAATTTCCCTTAACACTAACCTCTCTATATATAAGCTGATATCGACTTTTCTGTTCTCTAAGTTAAGAACTAATTATTCTCATTGTAAGGAAAACAAATATGGTAATGATGCCGATAATAACGATACTGTATCGAGTGTTATTATTACTACTCTATTATTAACATTTTTATTACAGCATTACTTATTTTCTAGGAAAGCTACATTTAATTTAACTGTATGTATTACCCTCTTAATCATTAGTTCAATTATATGTCTACTTGTAAGTTACTTTTACTTTTAGAAGAATAACCATTGTACAAAAATGAAAATAAATGTTTGTTTATTTGCTTGCACAGAGAGAGAGAGAGAGAGAGAGAGAGAGAGAGAGAGAGAGAGAGAGAGAGAGAGAGAGAGAGAGAGAGAGATGTGTGTGTGTGTATGTGTGTGTGTGTGTGTGTGTGTGATTACCTAATTGTGTTTACGGGAAAGAGCCCAAAGCTCGTATCTTCCCGTCTCCTGATCGGTTCCATTTTAGACTGTGTGTGTGTGTGTGTGTGTGTGTGTGTGTGTGTGTGTGTGTGTGTGTGTGTGTGTGTGTGTGTGTGAATTACCTAATTGTGTTTACGGGAAAGAGCCCAAAGCTCGTATCTTCCCGTCTCCTGATCGGTTCCATTTTATACTTAGTGATACTTATCATACCTGTCCTTAAAACTATGGATTGAGATAGCATTAACTACCTCCTCGCTTAGCCAATTCCAATTATCAACTACTCTTACACTGAAAAACTATTTCCTTACATCCTGCAAAGAAGTTTTCTTACGAAGCTTCAAACTATGACCTCTAGTTCTAGAGCCAGCCATATCAAAATATCGATCCCTATCCACTCTATCATAACCATGAAAGAATTTAAAGACTGTCAACATATCCCCCCTCACTCTTCTAGCTTCGAGTGATGGTAAGTCTAATTCCCTCAGCCTCTCATCATAACCGAGATTGCGTATTTCTGGCACCAGTTTCGTGGCATGTCTTTGAACTTTTTCAAGCTTAGCTATGTGCTTTTTCAAGTGCGGATTCCAAAAGGGGGCTGCATATTCGAGTTTTGGCCTCACATAGGTTACATAAATATTTCTGAACATTTCCTTGTCCATGTGCCTGAAGGCTACCCTTACATTTGATAAGAATGCATATGCTGCCCTTACTATGCCATTTATATGTATTTCTGGAGACAAATCTGCCAGTATGTTTACTCCTAGATCTCTCTCATTTTCTGTCTCTTGAAGTTGTACTCCAGCCACCGAGTAGTCAAGCTTGGGCCTTCTTGCACTTGTACCCATTCTCATTACCTTACATTTTGAAGTATTGAATTTCATCAGCCACTTTTCTGACCACTCATGCAGATTATTTAGATCCTCCTGAAGTTCTCTACCATTGTTCTCGTTTTTTTACTTTCTTCACAATCTTTGCATCATCTGCAAACACATTCATTAATGAATTTACAGACTCTGGTAGGTCATTTACATATACAAGGAACAAAAGTGGCCCTAAAACTGAACCCTGTGGAACCCACTACTAACTCTTCTCATTCAGACACTGATGTCTTACTCTAACCCTCTGTTCCCTTCCTTCTAAGTAAGTTTTTATCCATTCCAAAACATTTCCACCTATTCTAGCCATTGATTGCAGCTTCCTAATAAGTCTCCCATGTGGAACAGTGTCAAACGCTTTCTGGAAGTCTAGGAATATGCAATCTGCCCAGCCCTCTCTTTCCTGTAAGATTCGGTTTACCTCATCATAAAATTCTAATAAGTTTGTTACTGTTGATCTACCTTCTCTGAAGCCATGTTGCCTCACTGACAAAAAGTTGAAGGATTCCAAGTGAAGAGAGATATGTTTCCTTAGTAGTTTCTCCATAACTTTGCAAACTATGCTGGTCAAGGAAACTGGTCTATAGTTCAGAGCCGTATCCCTCCTTCCCTTTTTGAAGATAGGTATCACGTTTGCTTGTTTCCAGCATCTTGGAATGTCCCCTGACTCCAGTGACTTTTAAATATGATACTTAGTGCCACTGATATTGAGTTTGCGCATTTTTTAAGTACATGAGGGGATATGTCATCAGGAGCTGTAGCTTTATGAACATCTAACTCCATCAGCGCCTTGCATACCTCTGTGGCTGTAAGGTTAATATTCTCTAATTAACGGCCCTTGAGCTTCTATCTCTGCAATCTGAGGGGGTGAGGTATTTTCTACTGTAAATACTGACTGAAACTCCTTGTTCAATTCTTTGCAGATCTCTTCATCCGACTCAGTGATGCTTCCATCCTCTCTCTTAAGCCTTAAAACCTGTTCTTTTACCTTCAATTTTCCTCTGATAAAGCTGTGGTGTGGAAAAGCTTGGGATTTTCTTTAGCCTTCCTGGTGATGTCCCTCTCATAGTCTCTCTCTGCCTCTCTTCTTTTACTTAGGTAGTCATTTCTTGCTCTTTTGTAGGTTTGCCAAGCATTTATGTTTTTTCTCCTCCTATACCTTTTCCAGCATTTGTCTCTCCACTCCTTAGCTCTTTTACACTCATTATTGAACCATTTCTCTCTGGTATGAATTACACCTACTTTGGTGAAAGGTATGCAGCAATCTACTATCTTTCCATAGTTCTCACAAAAGATGTCATACATTTCTTGTACAGATTTGTTGTAAAATAAGGTTCTTCAGTCAATAACTGCAAAAACCTCATTCATTTTGATGTAATCTCCTTTTGGATAGTTTCTCCTCATGTCCTCAGTGCCTCTACTCTCAGGCAGAATATCTTCAATGATATACTCCATCAACAACACACAGTGGTCACTCTTTCCAATTGGTGTGTGTGTGTATGTGTGTGTGTGTGTAATTCCTAATTGTACTTATGGGAAAGAGCCCCAAGCTTATAACTTCCCGTCTCCTGATTGGTTCCATTTTGTACTAGGTGATACTTATCATACTTGTCCTTTAATGTAGAAGAGGGGATGTACGCCTCCATACCCGCTGTCACGATCTCGGCAAATTTCAGAGATACCTGATAAGGGTTGCGGGACCTAAAGCAGTAGCCATCCCATGGGAAGTCAAAGAGGAAGTTACGCAAATTTTCATGTTTGGTACACTCAAAGTGCCAAAGGCAGCACTGAGTAGGAGGGATTGGTGGAGGGGGAGCAAAAATGGAAGAGATTGAGATCATGGAGTGGTCGGAGATACCGAGAGGGGAAAGCAAAGACTAAGAGTAGTTTGAAGGGTTAGAAGTAAGAAATAGGTTAAAAGTGTTTGCTGCATGTTCATGACGATTAGGAACGCGAGTAGGATGTTTGATAATGTGCTCCAGATCGTGAGTAATAAAGAAGGCAAGGGCCTCACTTCCTCCCACATCAGTATGAGAAGAATGAAGCCACTCGCTGTGGTGTACATTGAAGTCTCCAATGTAGAGAACTTCGGCATGTGGGTGAAAAGATAGCAAGGACTCATGGCACAAGGACAGATATTCAAAGAAAAACACAAACTTGGTGGAGTTTGGAGAACAGTGGCAGAAGCAAAGGAAAATAGTGGTAGTGGAGAGATAGACTTTTAGCCAGAGAATATCAAAGTCACGAGATTCAAGGTCCATGAGCCTCGCAGTAGGCACAGACCCCACATTTGGAACAAAAACGAGTATACAGATTATAGTAAGAGATTTGAGATGGGTCAGTGGAAGCATGTATAGACAGCTGGGCTTCAGGTACGAGGAGGAGGTTAGGGAGGAAAATACCTAAGTGCTCTTCCACAGACGAAAGATCAGAGTTCAGCCCACGAATGTTAGAATAGTGAAGAGTGAAAGAAGCAGATCTATTGGGAGGTGCAAGGTTAAGGCCAGAACCAATACTACCACCAGGCCTGTCTGCCCCCAAGCCAATAGTGGAGTCAACACAATCCCTGGAGATTCTTCGCACCCCTATATAATAACAAATATGAGGAGAAAAGAGAAAAAGAGACAGATGTGGGAAGTGTTGTGACTTGTCAAATATAATGGAATAGCAAGAGATGTGTAATGAATACACCAGAATATTCAGTGCAGATGTAGGTATGAGCAAAACAACCGTCCTGAAGGAAGACCCAACCCGGAACTGTCTGGACCAGTCCTAGTTGTATCCTAATACCTTCAGTCGTAGTCTTTCAACGGGCGGCTGGTGCCATGGCCAACCTACTAATCATAATTTGTCTGTAATATCCTCAGCAGTTCGTCTTCATATTAGAAATATCATTGTAGAGGTTATCTGACAAGAAATTCATGTTGCAAGATGTTTAAAATTGATACAAGCACTGAAAAAGAAGAAACAACAATATTCCTAAATCAGAAATCCAGCATGGAGACTTTCTATGCAGATAGCACTTAATCACAAAAAGCACGTGAACTTTATCATACTAGTTCCTTAGGATAGGGTTTTGTGACTTTTACAAGAGAACATTATGTCACTGGGTTTGCTATCCTATTTCTTAATCTGTTTATATCATCCCTTGCAGTTTATCTTCATATTAGAAAGCATATCTTGCCAGAAGTTCATCTTGATAGATGTTTTAAAAGTGATAAGAGCACAGAAAAAAGTAGAGAAACAATTTTCTAAAAGCACTAATACAGCATGGAGACTTTCTAAGCAAATAACATTTAGTCATGAAATGCACATGAACTTTATAACACTAGTTCTCCTTAGAGAACTAGTCTTTCTAAAAGCATCCAAATATAAAATAGGGGGGAAAACTAAGAACCGGGTCCCCCAGTAAATGCGAGGATATGGGGAGGGACCCTAAAGTAGCCCTCACAAAGAGAAAAATATCACAGCTGACCCACAGCGCAAAGGCCGTGTGATACCCCAAAGAGAAAGTGACGATCAAAATAAATCAGGCAGATACAGCAAATAGGAGTAATCAATACAGCAGCTCATAAGACCCAAGAGGAAAGAAGAGAAAGAAATCAAATCATAAGGTACAATGACAGTGATATGTTATTAACTTCGGAAGCAAGCAAGAAATATCATGTATATGTAGGAAAGTTTGAATAAATCCCTTAAAAAAAAAAAAAGAGGGCCCACAATCCCTAGAGCAAAGGGTAAAACAAAGACTGATAGGAAAAATTATGACTTAACTGCATAAAAGGCATAACCTATAGCAAAGACAAGTCTCTCTCATATCACCGAGAACTTCCAACAACACACATCCAGATTCTAGCAAAACTTCAGGGTAACTGCAACAAGGCAAATATTAACCACTAGCAAGGGGCGACAGATGCCCTACTGGCATACATCCATAATGAGAAGAAAACCTGCATCATGCAAATCAAAGTTCATAATATACACATGCAATTAGATGTACAATATAGTCTCAACCCTCAATAAGAGAAGAGCTAAGAGGCTGGATCAGCACAAGAAAAAATTCACAACAATGCGCACAATGTGCACTTTGCAATGTACACACAAGTGATCCCAACAAAATATCATTACTCACCATCAAGGCAGTGCCCACCTGGCCAGGTTGAGATGAGTGCACTACTTGGCCTATCTAAGCAATCAGAAGAGGCTAGACAACTCGGTAAATGATGCTTGGCTGGGATGAAACACATCATCTCATACAAACACACATGTCATGGAAGACTTCACTACTTACAAGAACATATGACGACTACACAAAATACACTCCCTAAGAACTCTGTGGGACACCCCGTGGCAGAGGCCTTCCTTAGGAACTAAGGGCTGTTAGGCCAAGCAGCTTAGAGAACACAACAACACAAGGGACAAATCCGAATTAAGACAAAACAGCGTCAGGAATAAATGGAAGGCAGTCAATTAACACAAGAGAGGCTAAAAAAACACCAAGGACAAGAAATGTAAATATAATTATGAAAAAACACATTGGAATGGTACATGTGCCTTTCTTTCCAAGCAAAGGAGAAAATCCCAAAAAATGAAACTAGATATTAAAGAAATCCAAAAGAGGAAAGGGAGTCAAATTCCACTGAGAAATACATGTGTAGAGGGCACAAGAGAAAGAAAGGACCTGGAGTGGCAGCATCTTTGGCGTAGGTCAACCATCTGGAGCAGCAAATCAGAAGAGTACACCAAGAAACTTTTAAGCAGAACAGCAAAATTGAAGCCAACCTTCCACAACCAACCCCTGCCCCTCACAGGGCATGAAAACCTAAGAGAGGCTTTGGTCACCAAGGCCATAACCTCAATTCTCAAAACAACACACACAACAACACAGTAATTTCTACACAGAGAAATGACTTTCTTGAAGACTCCTTCTAGCCAGAGACTTTGAAAGCATCCCAGGAAACATATTATGGACGACTGCACCACACACAACCACAGAATAGGTAAAGGGTAACTGATTTCCAAGACTTGTAATTATGTCTTAAAGAGTATACATCATATACAAAACCTTCAAGAATTCAAGGCTGGTTATGGGTACAGAGCCTTGAACTGTATACATCATTTCATGTGATATATGCATTTAGTCATAAAATTTAGTACTGTATTAGCAGTCTGGTAACAAGTGATTCATAAAAAGTAGTACTAGAGATTCACGTCAAATTATAAAAAGCTTTCCCTACATGAGTAATTCCTAATAATTATATCTATGTGCTAATATTCTCTACAAATATGATTTATTTCGAAATCTATTATAAACTTAAATAAAAAAACATACAAATAACTTATCTAACCTTGTGAACATCATATGCTAAAAGCAATGGGTACCTCAAAATAAATAATAATAAAAAACAAACAAAAAGCCCCCAAACCTTGTGAATACCAAGTGTTCCAAAAGGAAGAGGGTTTCCAGTTTTGGTATCTATCATCAATACCTCTGCATCAAGTATAAGATCTTCGCCAAAGGGGAAAGCCTTTGGAATATATTCCTTGAAATGATTAACCTATAAAAAAAGATAAGAATATCAGAGTACAAAAGATAAACTTAACTAGAAACATCACTAAATCTATTTTGGTATGGATTTTAATGTAACTACCAATGTTACAGTGTTTACAGTAACAACCTACAAAGATTAACCAACATATAAATAAGTCTTTTTTATAGAATAGATTTGAATTTTAATTTTAGCAATGTTATTACAATAACATTAGCATATTTCAAAGGCTAACTAAAATAAAATTAGTTCTTACCTCAGTATAGCTTTCAATATTACTAGTAACGTTTTTACAATTACAATAAAATACTTCAAAGATCATCTGAATTGTTACAGTACCTTGTGTGGCATAACTGGTTTCAAGGATCTTGAAAAATACATAAACTTGTTTCCCTGTTTATGAACTTGAACTCGTTCACCGTCGTATTTAATTTCAGCATACATGGAACCACTGACACATTTCTTAAAAGCATAATCAACAGACTTGCATGCCTCTGCCTGAAAGTAAAAGAGATGGCTATAAACTCAAAAAAATAAATAGAGAAGATGGCCATAAAATTTTATAAAAGTATATAGAATATGGCTATAAAATCTTATATAGCTATAGAGAAGATGGCTAAAATCATTACATATGTATAAAGAATATGGCTATAAAACCATACTATTGAATAGAGAATATGTTTATAAAATCTTACTGGTGTATAGAGAAAATTACTTAAAAATCTCATTTGTGCTCTGTTCATTGTTCTTGCTTTGTACTTTTCGAGTATTTTGCCTTTACTTTACGGTAGCCCTCATTATGTCTCCTAAGAAAGTGAAGTGTGTTAGTGACAGTGGCGTCAAACACCCTATATGCATAACAGTGGAAACGAAGAAAGAAATAATTTCTAAGCATGAAAATGGTGTTCGTGTGTCTGATCTCGCCACGCAGTATTGCATGGCAAAATTGACTATCTGTAATATTTTAAAGAATAAAAAGATCTATAAGGCAGCTGACGTGGCTAAGGGAGTAAATATATTAATGAAGAAAAGGTCACAGTTAATACAAGAGGTAGAAAAGTTATTGTTGGTGTGGATAAATGAAAAACAATTGATTGGAGATAGTATTAGCGAGGCCATAATATGTGCTAAGGCTTTGTATATCCACAATGATTTAGTAGCGAACTCTCTGAGTTCTAGTGGCGTGTAACTTGATGAATTTACAGCCAGCAGAAGCTGGTTTGAACACTTTCATCGATGAACTGGGATTTATAGCATCATTAGACATGGAGAGGCGGGTAGTTCCAACCAAAAGGCAGCGAATTCTCATGTGAAGGAATTCACTAATTTTATCGAGTGAAGGTTATATCCCGCAAAAAGTTTTTAACTGTGATGAAACGAGACTCTTTGGAAGAAAATGCCCCAAAAAACCTATATAACCAAAGAGAAGAAGTCAATGCCTGGCCACAAACCAATGAAAGACAGGCTTACACTTTTTGTGTGTGCTAATGCTAGTGGGGACAGTAAGATCAAGCATCTTTTAGTTTACCACTCAGAAAAGCCGAGTGTTTTTTAGCTCAATAATGTGTTGAAGGTTAGCCTTCCGGTAATGTGGAGGTCAAATCCAAAGGCTTGGATCATGCGGATTTTGATCCTAGAGTGGTTGGTTGAAGTGTCTGTGCCAGCAGTGAAGAAATATCTTGAGGAAAATTATTTGCCCCTTAAGTGCCTCATAAATGAGAATGCTCCTGCTCACTCTCCAGGTGTGGAATATCATCTTGCTATATAGTACAACTTCATGAAGTCAAATTTCTGCCTCCCAACACCACTCCTATCCTCCAGCCAATGGACCAGAAGGCAATTTTCAATCTTAAGAAGTTGTATATGAAGGGTCTTTTTGACAGGTTTTTCCAGGTCACCAATGACACACATTTGACCCTTCGTGATTTCTGGAAAGCCCACTTTTAATATCCTAAACTACATTGGTCTCATTGAAAAAGCATGGAAGGTGGTCTCATATCGCACGTTGAACTCCGCCTGGAGGAAACTTTGGCCAGGTTGTGTGACTGATAGAGACTTTGAAGGCTTCAACAAGATTTAGATATTCAAATTGTGAGTGAAATTGTGGCCACGGGCAAAAGTTTGGGCTTGGAGGTCAATGAGGAGGATGTGGAGGAGCTGGTGGATGACCATAAAGAACTTACCACAGATGAATTAATTGAGTTGCAACATGAACAGGTGAAGATTCTCCAAGAGGAGCAGTCAGCGGAGAAGGGGGATGAGAGGGTAAAGGTGTCCAGTGAAGAATTTAAAGAAATTTTTAGTAAGTAGAATGATATGCAGGATTTTATTGAGAATCATCACCCAGATAAAACTCTGGGCATTAGAGTAGTGAACATGGTAAATGACAATGCAATGAATATTTTTAGAAAATTTTACCAAATAAGAACTTATTTGGTAAAATTTTCTAAAAATATTCATTGCATTGTCATTTACCAAATTTCTCTCAATCATTCCCTTGTGCCAGCAGGCAGGGAAGCCGCTATCAAAAGAAAAAAGAAGAGAGAGAAAGCACCAGAAATACAGCCTGTACCGGAAGAGTTCCCTAACGTTACAATGGAACGGGGCTCTCCTCCCAAAAATTAGTCCCTCTCCTCCTCCTCTTCCACCACCATCCACGTATGCCAGCAACAATCATCCACAAAGGTAAATACAGTACTGTAAAGTGTTTTATTATAGTAGAGTAGAATTCCTTTCCATTATTAGTGTAATTTTTCTTTTACAGATAAAATGCATATAACCTTTATTATATTTCATGTTTTCACTGATTAGAAAAATTTTAAAATGAACATATATTGTGACCAGGAATGGATTAATTGAATTAACATGCAATTCAATGGGAAAAATGAATCAAAACCACAAACAAACCATCCCACAAACAGGTTTTGGGAATGGATTATATTTGTGAATCAGGGTCACACACTGTGTAATTACCCAATTGTGTTTACGGGAAAGAGCCCAAAGCTCATATCTTCAAGTCTCCTGATCAGTTCCATTTTCTACTTAGTGATACTTATCATACCTCTCCTTAAAACTATGGATTGAGATAGCATTGACTACCTCTTCGCTTAGCGAATTCCAATTATCAAGTACTCTTACACTGAAAAAGTATTTCCTTACATCCTGCAAAGAAGTTTTCTTACGAAGCTTCAAACTATGACCTCTAGTTCTGGTGCCAGCCATATCAAAATATCGATCCCTATCCACTCTATCATAACCATGAAGGAATTTAAAGACTGTTACCTTATCCCCTCTCAAATTCTAGCTTCGAATGATGGTAAGTCTAATTCCCTCAGCCTCTCATCATAACTGAGATTGCGTATTTCTCAGTTATGATGAGAGGCTGAGGGAATTAGACTTACCATCACTCGAAGCTAGTAGTTTGTGTGTTCAGGTGTTGGCCTCACATAGGTTATATAAATATTTGCGAACATTTCCTTGTTCGTGTGTGTGTGTGATATTACATAATTATGATTACCTAATTGTGCTTACGGGAAAGAGCCCAAAGCTCGTATCTTCAAGTCTCCTAATCAATTTCATTTTCTACTTAGTGATACTTATCATACCTGTCCTTAAAACTAAGGATTGAGTTAGCATTAACTACCTCCTCACTTAGCGAATTCCAATTATCAACTACTTTACACTAAAAAAGTGCTTCCTTACATCCTGCAAGGAAGTTTTCTTATGAAGCATCAAACGATGACCTCTAGTCTAGTGCCAGCCATATCAAAATATCGATCCCTATTCACTCTATCATAACCATGAAGGAATTTAAAGACTGTCACCATATCTCCCCTCAATTTTCTAGCTTCGAGCGATGGTAAGTCTAAATCCATCACCCTCTCATCATAACTGAGATTGCGTATTTCTGGCACCAGTTTCGTGGTATGTCTTTGAAATTTTTCTAGCTAAGCTACATGCTTTTTCAAGTGGGGATTCCAAAAGGGGGCAGCATATTCAAGCTTTGGCCTCACATAGGTTACATAAATATTTCTGACCATTTCCTTGTCCATGTGCCTGAAGGCTACCCTTACATTTGATAAGAAAGCACATGCTGCCCTTACTATGCCATTTATATGCATTTCTGAAGACAAATCGGCCTGTATGTTTACTCCTAGATCTCTCATTCTCTGTCTCTTGAAGTTGTACTCCTGCCATTGAGCAGTCAAT
>JAXCGZ010019773.1:5000-25000 GCA_037179515.1 Halocaridina rubra
AATATGCAGCCCCCTTTTGGAATCCGCACTTGAAAAAGCACATAGCTAAGCTTGAAAAAGTTCAAAGACATGCCACGAAACTGGTGCCAGAAATACGCAATCTCAGTTATGATGAGAGGCTGAGGGAATTAGACTTACCATCACTCGAAGCTAGAAGAGCGAGGGGGGATATGGTGACAGTCTTTAAATTCCTTCATGGTTATGATAGAGTGGATAGGGATCGATATTTTGATATGGCTGGCTCTAGAACTAGAGGTCATAGTTTGAAGCTTCGTAAGAAAACTTCTTTGCAGGATGTAAGGAAATACTTTTTCAGTGTAAGAGTAGTTAATTGGAATTGGCTAAGCGAGGAGGTAGTTAATGCTATCTCAATCCATAGTTTTAAGGACAGGTATGATAAGTATGACTAAGTCTAAAATGGAACCGATGAGGAGACGGGAAGATACGAGCTTTGGGCTCTTTCCCGTAAACACAATTAGGTAATCACACACACACACACACACTCGAATATGCAACCCCCTTTTGGAATCCGCACTTGAAAAAGCACATAGCTAAGCTAGAAAAAGTTCAAAGACATGCCACGAAACTGGTGCCAGAAATACGGAATCTCAGTTATGATGAGAGGCTGAGGGAATTAGACTTACCATCACTCGAAGCTAGAAGAGCGAGGGGGGATATGGTGACAGTCTTTAAATTCCTTCATGGTTATGATAGAGTGGATAGGGATCGATATTTTGATATGGCTGGCTCTAGAACTAGAGGTCATAGTTTGAAGCTTCGTAAGAAAACTTCTTTGCAGGATGTAAGGAAATACTTTTTCAGTGTAAGAGTAGTTAATTGGAATTCGCTAAGCGAGGAGGTAGTTAATGCTATCTCAATCCATAGTTTTAAGGACAGGTATGATAAGTATGACTAAGTCTAAAATGGAACCGATGAGGAGACGGGAAGATACGAGCTTTGGGCTCTTTCCCGTAAACACAATTAGGTAATCACACACACACACACACACACACACACACACACACACACACACACACACACACACACACACACACACACACTGCTCTCTTCTGAGAGAGACGAGATTGCTGCTTGGAATGTTCAGATTAAGGAAAACATTGAACAGTTCAGAAAAGAGTTCCAGGAGCTGAATATGGAAAATGATGCCATGAAAACGTCCTTTGCTGATGCACTAAAGGGGAATGTGGCAGTAAAAGAGGCTGTAAAGGTGGTGGCACTGGAAAACATACAAACAGTTGACTATAAAGAGACAGTAATCGAAAAAATGAAAGACGTTGTGATGTAAAGGGCAAACCCACTCATCAGACAGGCACTTGATAAGGAGAAGACAGTGGTAATCTCAGGCATAAGTGAATCCCAGGAGCCAACATGGCAGGGGAGACTTGAAGAAAATAAAGCTAACGTTGTAGACCTGATAAGAAAGCTTGGAGTAGTATGTGGTCCTGAGGATATTGTAAACATACACCAACTAGGTAAATATTCGAGGGAAGGAAAGCCGAGACCAACAAAAGTAACCTTTGAGAGAGGGGAGACATGTAGGGAAATATTGTTGAGAAAAAAAAGTCTAAAAGACCTTCAAGAATGCAAAGAAGTGTTCATTAGACGATACAGAACACAGGAAGAGATGGGAAAGATCAAAAACTTGTTGCAAGAGGCAAGAAGGTTAAATGATGAAAGAAATGAAGAAGAGAAGAAAAATTTTCGTTACAGAATACTTCCAGACAAAGGGGAGATAAAGAAGATAATGACAGAAGATCAGGGGATGGGGCCTCATTAAGATTGTTATACACAAATGCTGATGGATTAGCTGGTAAGGCAGTAGAATTAAAAGATAGGATTCACAACAGTAAGGCAGATATAGTAGCAATTACAGAGACTAAGTTGAGTGAGGACATAAACAGTGTCACAGTTTTTCCTAAGGGCTTCAGAATACTAAGGGTCGAAAGATCTGAGAGGACTGGTGGAGGGATAGCACTGCTCATAAGTGAGAGGATTCAAGTTGAAGAAATAAACTTGGCTATAGAAAGTGAGTTCAGGGAATTTCTTGTTGCTCGCATAAATACTGGGTCAGAGAGCATTATAATAACTGTTGTATGCAACCCACCAAGGAACCAAAATAGGCTTGAAATTTATGAGGAAAGTCATATAGGTACGATTGAAGTCATAAACTCAGTTGTTAACATGGCGCGGGAGAAAAAATGTAGGATTTTGATTATGGGAGACTTTAATCATAAAGAGATAGATTGGATAAATCTTGACCCACACAGTGGTGAGGACTCATTTGGGGCAAGATTCCTAGATTGCGTACAAGGGAATTTCCTACACCAACATGTAATGGAACCAACAAGAGCCAGGGGTGGGGATGAGCCATCACTACTTGATCTAGTGTTCACAGATAATGTGTTGGATATTGAAAATATTGAGTATGAACCACCAATTGGAAAGAGTGACCACTGTGTGTTGTTGATGGAGTATATCATTGAAGACATTCTTCCTGAGAGTAGAGGCACTGAGGACATGAGGAGGAACTATCCGAAAGGAGATTACATCAAAATGAATGAGCTTTTCGCAGTTATTGACTGGAGAACCTTATTTTACAACAAATCTGTACAAGAAATGTATGACATCTTTTGTGAGAAATATGGGAAGATAGTAGATTGCTGCATACCTGTCACCAAAGTAGGTGTAATTCATGCCAGAGAGAAATGGTTCGATAATGGGTGTAAAAGAGCTAAGGAGTGGAGAGACAAATGCTGGAAAAGGTATAGGAGGAGAAAAAACATAAATGCCTGGCAAACCTACAAAAGAGCAAGAAATGACTACCTAAGTAAAAGGAGAGAGGCAGAGAGAGATTATGAGAGGGACATCACCAGGAAGGCTAAAGAAAATCCCAAGCTTTTCCACAGCTTTATCAGAGGAAAACTGAAGGTAAAAGAACAGGTTTTAAAGCTAAAGAGAGCGGATGGAAGCATCACTGAGACGGACGAAGAGATCTGCAAAGAATTGAACAAGGAGTTTCAGTCAGTATTTACAGTAGAAAATACCCCACCCCCTCAGATTGCAGTGATAGAAGCTCAAGGGCCGGTATTAGAGAACATCAACCTTACAGCCACAGAGGTATGCAAAGCGCTGATGGATTTAGATGTTCATAAAGCTACAGGTCCTGATGACATATCCCCTCATGTGCTTAAAAAATGCGCAAACACAATATCAGTGGCACTAAGTATCATATTTAAGGAGTCACTGGAGTCGGGGGAGATTCCAAGATGCTGGAAACAAGCAAATGTGATACCTATCTTCAAAAAGGGAAGGAGGGATACGGCTCTGAACTATAGACCAGTTTCCTTGACCAACATAGTTTGCAAACTTATGGAGAAACTACTAAGGAAACATATCTCTCTTCACTTGGAATCCTTCAACTTTTTGTCAGTGAGGCAACATGGCTTCAGAGAAGGAAGATCAACAGTAACAAACTTATTAGAATTTTACGATGAGGTAAGCCAAATCTTACAGGAAAGAGAGGGCTGGGCAGATTGCATATTCCTAGACTTCCAGAAAGTGTTTGACACTGTTCCACATGGGAGACTTATTAGGAAGCTGCAATCAATGGCTAGAATAGGTGGAAATGTCTTGGAATGGATAAAAACTTACTTAGAAGGAAGGGAACAGAGGGTTAGAGTAAGACACTCAGTGTCTGAATGGAGAAGAGTTAGTAGTGGAGTTCCACAGGGTTCAGTTTTAGGGCCACTTTTGTTCCTTGTATATGTAAATGACCTACCAGAGTCTGTAAATTCATTCATGAATATGTTTGCAGATGATGCAAAGATTGTGAAGAAAGTAAAAAACGAGAACAATGGTAGAGAACTTCAGGAGGATCTAAATAATCTGCATGAGTGGTCAGAAAAGTGGCTAATGAAATTTAATACCTCAAAATGTAAGGTAATGAGAATGGGTACAAGTGCAAGAAGGCCCAAGCTTGACTACTCGGTGGCTGGAGTACAACTTCAAGAGAGAGAAAATGAGAGAGATCTAGGAGTAAACATACTGGCAGATTTATCTCCAGAAATACATATAAATGGCGTAGTAAGGGCAGCATATGCATTCTTATCAAATGTAAGGGTAGCCTTCAGGCACATGGACAAGGAAATGTTCAGAAATATTTATGTAACCTATGTGAGGCCAAAACTCGAATATGCAGCCCCCTTTTGGAATCCGCACTTGAAAAAGCACATAGCTAAGCTTGAAAAAGTTCAAAGACATGCCACGAAACTGGTGCCAGAAATACGCAATCTCGGTTATGATGAGAGGCTGAGGGAATTAGACTTGCCATCACTTGAAGCTAGAAGATTGAGGGGGGATATGGTGACAGTCTTTAAACTCCTTCATGGTTATGATAGAGTGGATAGGGATCGATATTTCGATATGGCTGGCTCTAGAACTAGAGGTCATAGTTTGAAGCTTCGTAAGAAAACTTGTTTGCAGGATGTAAGGAAATACTTTTTCAGTGTAAGAGTAGTTGATAATTGGAATTCGCTAAGCGAGGAGGTAGTTAATGCTATCTCAATCCATAGTTTTAAGGACAGGTATGATAAGTATCACTAAGTCTAAAAATGGAACCGATGAGGAGACGGGAAGATACGAGCTTTGGGCTCTTTCCCGTAAACACAATTAGGTAATCACAATTAGGTAATCACACACGCAGGATGTAAGAAAATACTTTTTCAGTGTAAGAGTAGTTGATAATTGGAATTGGCTAAGCGAGGAGGTAGTTAATGCTATCTCAATCCATAGTTTTAAGGACAGGTATGATAAGTATCACTAAGTATAAAATGGAACCGATGAGGAGACGGGAAGATACGAGCTTTGGGCTCTTTCCCGTAAACACAATTAGGTAATCACACACACACACACACACACACACACACACACACACACACACACACACACACACATATATATATATATATATATATATATATATATATATATATATATATATATATATATATATAATATTTTTTTTTGGGGGGGGCATGCTTCATATTGAAAACAACAAAATTAAACACAAATATGTATTTCACAAATAAAACCCAATTTAGTAAACCAATTTATTTAGCAGTTTTAGGTGGGTCAGCTATATGGGACAACTTGTTCAACATCTCACTTGTAACCATAGAAACAGAGTTCATTGTCTTCACAGTTATTGTTAATGGGAAAGGTATGTGTTTGGTGCAGGGATATCAGTTTCTCAACATCAGGATGGAACTCACTAAGAAGAAGTCGTAGATCCCCACCTTCAGTCATTGTCAGTCTGTTTCTTTGCTTGAGAAGAAGCCAGGCGACTGGACTGAAGCCACTTTTTATTAAATATGATGTTGAGAAGGCAATAAAGGTAGTCTCCGTGGCTACATGGTAGCGTCCGCGACTCTGTGTCGGCAGGTCGAGGGTTCGCGCCCCGTCACGGACTGAGGTTAGTAAGGGCATACACTCAGGGTAACGATTACACATGCCAAAACAAGTCCTTCGCAAGAAGGCATCCGTCCTAGCCCTTAGTAGGGAGTTCGAGACGTAAAACCGAATCATCAGTCATGTTGGGAAGGCAATAAAGTACATCTTGACCTTGTTCCACAATACTGGATAGCATTCAGTTGTTGTTGTTTTGTTTTTTGTTTTTTTGACCAAAAATCTTAATATGATTTTATGAACTTTGACCTCAGCTCAGTGTCATTTTGGATTGAAACCAGTTCTTCCTCTGCCAATCCTGTTTCCTCATTGTTAACATCTAAGAATGGATTGATGGCCCAGTCTGGTATTCTAAGCAATATAAGATCTTGAAAGCCCTCAGACATGTCTCTTTACAGCTCAAAAAAGTTACTTATTTACTCCTCCCAATACTACCCTGTCGTCCCCCCCTACCTCCCCCTTTTGCCTCACCGACCCCCAGAATCTTTCCACCGCCCCCAAGGGGGCGATACCGCCCACTTTGGGAAACATTGCTGTAGTATGTAGTAAAAATTTCCACACAAAAACGGAATTTCGTGTTTTTTTAATTGTCATTCAAAAGTACTTGTCATGATATTCAAAATACAGTAATTATATTTATAACTAAAAGTTTGCCGCTGTATAATATAAATTGCAATACTGCATAGAACATATTTAGTTGCTATACAGATATACGAATCATTGAACAACAACTGCGACCGTGCAATCTTAAAGTGGAAAGAAATCTATCCGTGAAACTATACATAAAATTAAAATATATTTTGGGTCTAGTTTGATCCTAGAATATGTCTAATTACTCTGTTGAATTGGGGGGGGGGCTGAAAAATAACAGCTTCGTATTCCCTGCATAGTAGGAGGCAATTGAAAGATAGCAGTTGAGGAGGAAAGGATCCCACACTGTATTCTCTGCAAATAGTAAGAGGCGACTAGAAGGGAATAAGAAGTGATGATTTGGCATTATATTTCTCGCTTAATATTTTTTATTCTTGCAGCAGGAGAGGATTGAACACTGACTGGTAGGTGCTACAAAGCTCTGTTACATTGTTTTTTGCTTAGTTGCAGCCGCGCTGCAAACTGAAATAGAATGTAACATCATGTTAAAGATAACTTATTTTTCAGGCTTGTGACTTAGATTCGTCAGGTCGAGGGTACGCAGCCCGCCATGGTCATTCGCTCAGGTATTCACACCTGCCAAAACCAGGGCCCTTCAAGAGAAGGCACCCCCCTAGCCCTCAGTAGAAAAGGGATTCCGTGACGTAAAAAAGATCACAGTGGCAGGTTTGATGGATGATGAACTAGAATGAATTTGGCAAGCTTTAGTTTTGTCTTTGGAATTTCTGTCTGTTATTAGATGATGGCGAGGGACAGAAATTTTGTCCACTCCAAAATTTCCCACCACAGGACAGCTAATGAAAGGGGTGAGGAATGATATCATTTGACAGAACCCCTGCTGCTGCCTGTCCTTTGTCCACTCTTGGCATCATGTTAAGAAGCATCAAGATATATTTTTGGTGTCATGCATCCTGTATGTGTAAAGATCGGAAAGGGGTCAAAATACCTCCTACTTGTTGCCCTGCTTGCCATGAAATTCGTCTAACTGGGGCGAAGCGAGGAGGCTGGGAATCTCTTCCTTTTGTATTTTCCTCCTGAAAAGAGTCCGTGTTTTGCTTTTTCTCAGCCACCCCTTAAAAGGGGTAATGGCTTTTGTATATAGATATAGATGCTTTATGATATTGTTATAGAAAAAAAAAATATTATTTTTAATAAACGCTTCTTCTATTCATAAGCTTCTGAATAGCTTTGATAAGCTTTGGAGTAGTTATGATAACCTTTGGAGTAGTTTTGAGCTTTCAAAGAATTGTTTTAACTAGTATTGAACTAAGAATATTAATTTATTAGTAATGCTATCCACAGGCCTATACTGTGAATGCTTTTGATGAATTATATGTTTACCGAATGTTAAGTTCTTTTTATAGAATGTTTTTAAGTAAGAACTAAAAAAAAAAATATTCAATTTCAGATGGATACCAGTTTGTCGTTACGGAAACCATACAGCATGTGAGGATTTCAAGCAGCCACTTACTCTGTCCCTTCAACAATTCAGGTGTTGTATGCCATGTATGTTGCATGTGGATTACAAAATGGTATTTATTACTCCCCTTGAAGGAGGGGGGCTAAAATACTTCCTCCATGTTCCCTGCGTGCCGTAAAAGTCGACTAAATGGTCAGAATTAAGGGATTGAGAATCCCCTCTTCTTTAGTTATTTCTTAATACTTCCTCCATGTTCCCCTGCGTGCCACAAAATTCGACTAAATGGGGCAGAATGAGGGGACTGAGAATCCCCTCTTCTTTAGTATTTTCTTCCCACTAAGTCAAGGTATTTTGCTTTTAATAAGCCACCCCCATATAAGGGGGAAGTATGGTTCTTGTGTATACTTTGTGGTGATTTAAGAAGTAGAATATATCACTCTTATTCCCTCCTGTATCAAAACACTTGAACTGATGGGATAGGAGAGTGAAGCCTTCCTTATAACTTCCTCCGTTGCCACAAAATAACTGTGAGGAGTTTGAGAATGGGATGGATGTTGCCTTGACCAGTCGCCACCCCACTACTAACAAAAGGATAGGGCACTGAACTAAAAGAATTGTCATTATTTCTGATGCTGCGTACGAGTTTTAAGAATACTTTTATATGCAAACAAATATTAGTTTTGAAGAGAATAACCAGTTTTTTTTTATGAAGCTGCTCAAAAAGTTGTTACATTATCATAGTTTCTAGATAAAAGTTTAAAGAATTTTTGTATATGCAAATATATAAAACTAATAAACAAATATTTGTTAGCATAAACAGTCTTGTGCAATTGATTTTGAGAAGAATAACTAAAGATTAGTTTTGTATAGGACTGATCATTTTGAAGTAAAATGTTACTTCCCCAATGAGAATATTCAATAGGATAACAAACCCACATATTCTGATTCATCTTATAAATTTTTTTTGCTAAATACTAAATATTAATTTGTAATTAAGTTTAATTCTTTTTGCTTTGTGTCTCCTCTGGGTGTGTAAATATATAAGATTCCTGAGCTTAATTTTCTCCATTCAGATCTTCCCACACAAAAATACGGTTAGCCTCACTCCTCACCTTCTTTAGGCTTTTATTCAATAATTTTATATTTTGTTGCTGTTTATATGGGGTGGATACAGACAGTAGTCACCGTGGCTCAAGCAGTAGCGTCGGCAACTCTGAGGTGTCAGGTCGAGGGTTCGCGCCCAGTCACGGTCTGAGGTTAGCTAGGGCATGCACTCAGGGTAACTATTAAACCTGCCAAAACAAGTCTTTCGAAAGAAGGTAACCGTCTTAGCTTTTGGTAGAAAAAGGAGTCTGTGACGTATAACCGGAACATGGGGTGGACACAGAGAGGTTGGAGCTGGGGAATTCTGAGAGATGTATATTCTCCCTCTAACTCTTCTCATACACCACACTAACACACTCGCTACTCAGCATGAGCAATTTATTATTATTTTTTTCTGATTTTAGGTGTCACTATTATGCCCAATCAAATAATGGTGGATACAGAATGGTTGGAGCTGGGGAATTAAGGCTAGATACCCTTCCTAACTACCCACGATCAAGTCGAACACAGTCCCTTTTTGTGCCATATAACACTGCAATTTTTTTTAATGTTTTATATAGCATTACACTGCTCTCTTTTTTTTTTACTTACATCAAGTCCAATATATATATATACTGATATTCAGTACTGTAATGTCTTTCAATTTATGGGGACTTGATATAGACATCTCTTTCCACAATATGCTCCATTTCCAAACTCGTAATCATCGCCTTGCGATGCAAAGGGGCCTCGTTGAAATTCCACCATTGATTTCTTTCTTGTACCTTCACTTGCATAGGTCTTCAGTGATCTTTAACCTCGTTTCATAGTAGTCACTCCAGTAAATCTGGTCTTCCAGTTCTCTTGGTGCCCTTTGGTGCCCTGAGGAACTTATTTTAGACAAAGTACCAATAAGGTATTTAAGCTTCCTCATACCCCAGACCAGTTTTTGGAACTCAATCTAGATTTCATCCTTTCAGCTATTAAGTTTCCACATTACACATCTTTCCAACATAGATTACCAGGCACCTGTATCAAACTTGTAGGTTTGACAAAGAATCTGATGTAATATGGTGATATTATGTACCAATGTTTAAAATATTGAGTAATTGTTTTATTTATTGTAATATTAAACTTGCGAGTACCATATATACCATTGGCAGTGTAAAAACAAGTGTTTAATTTAAATTGTTGAGTCAAGATAAGTGCAGTAATTTATTATTATTATTATTATTAAGATATTTTAACTTCTGTGTTTTGATTGTAAATAATATTTGCATGATTAAATTTTGAAACCTAAATTATAGATTTCTTAATATTGCAGTTTTAAATGTATATAGATAGATAATGGATATATTGAATAAGTTATTGGGTTAAAATCATAATAGTTGATCTTAAGTCTCTTATTTTAGCCATTTTTCTTTAAATACTGCAGTTTGAATAATTAATTTTGAATAATTACTCTTATAATATTCATAATGTTTGAAAATTTTGGATTGCATTCTTTTTTGAAACAGGATATATTGGTAAATAATTAGAAATTTTTAAGTGTTGATATATTCAAATGGTTGAAGTTAATCTAAATTTTATTTTGAACATATTGTAATGAGATTATTAATAATTTGATTGTAATATCTGCATAGGTTTAATTATTTGGCTTATATATATTTCTATTGCATGTTTAACTTCCTTTTTTGTTCATAAGTTAATGTGAATTTATACAACAGTCAATAAACTGATTAGAATTGTAATGGTCTTAAAAATTCAAGAGTACAATGTTGTATTATGGTGTTCCAGTTTGTATATTGGTCATATATATAGACGTTCCAGTTTGCATATTGGTCGTATATGTCATATATTGAGATTGCCTAATAAAGTCCTATTTAGTAGAGTCTGGGTTTCTATAGTTTTTTTTCAATTTGGCTTTCTATGAATGTATTTTAGGGGTAACTAAAGTATTTTGTTCAGGGTAATAAAGCTCTGCCTTAAACGTTTTTTTTTTTTTTTTATTTCAAAGAAAACGGAGTCGTACACGAAAAATGCAATTTATTTCGAAAAAAAAAACAAAATCCCCCCCAGTCCTACAACAGACAAAAACCCTGGAAGTGAAAAAAAAATAAAAAAATAATAAAAAATAAATAAAATTAAAATATATAAATTCATATATATATCAGTTGCAAAGGTTTCATCCAACCTTCTACTCCTCTTGACAATGCCAGAGAACAGCGCTAGATTTGGTTTTCAAACAAGACATCACATGGCTTGACAGCCACGTGATGTCAAATTTATATATGAATGGAAGCCATTTATGGCTATTAGAAGACTTATATATTCGTTGGACAAAATAAGTTTAAAATGTATTATTCCCTTTTATAAAAAGCATTTTTTTTTTACATTTTTGGGAGAAAGACTTGGACACTTGACGAAAACTTCACCTTGTTAACGAAGGAAAAATTGGTATCTAAGTAGTAGTTACTTCTGGAGATTGTGGTAGCGTAGTGGTTAGAGCACTCAAGCCACCCATCCTTTATTCCTCCAGCTCCAACCTGTCTGTGTCCCATCCTCTTTCTAATAGGGATTAATAGTAACAGGGTACGAGAAACTATCAGTTGAACTATATTACTGCATAGTTCATTCAAGAGTGACTGCTCTCATTGTAAGGCACTTTCACACCAAAGTGACACGTGGCACGTGGCATGTCAAGTGCCACGCCACTTGAAAACAAACATCCGGAAATAGATGAAACCTTTCACACTGAAGTGGCGTGGCACATGGGACGTATCACGCCACTTCTTTGTTTTTCATATATCTCCCTATGTTCGTTTTCAAGTGGCGTGCCACGTGGCATGTCACGTGCGACGTGCCACTTTGGTGTGAAAGCTGCCTAAGAGGCAACATATTTTGAACTAATATGAACCAGCCTATGTAATTACAACTGTTTGTTGGCCGTTATATCACTATTAATCCCCCACTCGGATGGGGATGGACACAGACAGGTTGGATCTGGGGAATTGGGCTGGATGCCCTTCCTAACGATCCGCAGTTGGTTCGACTGAGTGTATGTCACTTCCTTAGTCGAGTGTGCTAGCCACTTCGTTGCAATTGCAAACAAACGTCGTCGTCGTCGTCGTCGTAGTAGTAGTAGTAGTAGTAGTAGTAGTAGTAGTAGTAGCGGCGGCGGCAGCAGCAGCAGCAGCAATTCTTCATTCAAGAGTGAATGCTCTCATTCTCAGAGATATCACATTTTGAACTCCTGGGAATGAGAGCGATCTCTAGAATGAACTATGAAATTACAAATATTTTCAACATCTATTACTAAGATGTTTATTTTTCCTTCGTATCTGATGGATTTTTACTTCCTTTTAACAGTGTAATTATATTGACGAAGTTTTCCTTACAAGGGAATAATTATCATGCCTCAAAACCACGACAAATGCTTCCATTAAAAAAAAAAAAAAAGTTAAAATAATTTTTCATTTATAGAAGGGCTACATATTACTATCATTTCACATTAATAACTATTTAAGATAAGAATTCAATTGCCATTCTGGTCTCATTGCGAATATGTAGACCTTTACAAAATGTTACTTTCAAAAATTTTCAAAAAAAGTCAATGATTTTTAACAATTCCTACCAAGATGTCACTATATAAGTGGAGAGGAAATGAAAACTCAGAGTAATTGAATTGTATGAATGAGTTTCATAGTATTCTCAATAGTGTTACCCATTCTAAAGCACTATAGCAATATTATGAGCCTGTCAGTATTAAGAAGTGCTCCCCTATGATAGCACTGGAAAAGACTTCCCCCTTATATAGCAAGGAGTCCTCCCCTATGATAGCACTCGAAAAGAGACTTCCCCCTTATATAGCAAGGAGTGCTCCCCTATGACAGCACTCGAAAAGAGACTTCCCCCTTATATAGCATTTTCGAGAGCAAGTGCTCCTATTCTTAGAGTAGTTACACTAGTAGCTTTGCAAATAATTGGAGTAACACTTGAGTATACGAACAGTGACTCAAGAATATACTCATGAATGATCAAGTTATTCATCTACTCTTGTTTTTTTTTTTATTTCCTTCATATTCTACGTTGATATATTATCTATGTTATGGCAATGAACACTCCCTAAATGGCTCTTTAGTACTGTATATGTTCAGGGAACGTTCATTTTACATATACATACTAAAAGAGCCATTTAGGGAGTGTTCTTTACCATAGAACTATATATCTACCTCATAAACAAGACATGTTATCTGTTTAAATACAACAATTATCAATGATTCAACCACATGGTTCAGAATAAAAAAAACAAAAAACTTACATTTGAATGAATCCGCTTCTGTCTTTTCCAGACTTGTGCACTGTACCGCAGAGTTCTCGTGACCCTCAGATAGTCTTCCAGAACACTGCACATATTTCACGTTTGTTGAATTTGTCTCAAGAAAAATCCACACGTTGATTACCTGTAAGAGAATCAATCTTTGTTAAATAATATTAAGGGGAACAGAAATGCAAAGCTACTACTGTTAGTCTACTAGTTATATGACCTGTTAAATAATATTAATACCACAATCAAACTTGGGAAGAGAGTAAAATGAACAGACATTATACGCTCGGTGGTATACATGGTATAGATGGATTAACGTCTAGATACAAAACTATTTTTAATGCTTTCACTCATCATGTATTTCTTTGGATCATTAATTTAAGTGGTAAAATTGCAGGTATCCAATTAAACAGTTTTCCTAACTGAAACTCAAATTTCTTTTTCCAAAATATCATTAATGTTGACTCCATATAATTTGTTTATACATTCACATGACCCAAATGTTTCCTTTTGATATGTGACGATTAATTAGAATGCTATTTTCAGTTGCTTTATGCATCCATCCTTAAGTCCCCGGCTCCAACAAGTCTGTGTAGACTCCCACTCGAATGGGGACCATTTGTGACGCACAAAACGGTGCATGTCTATGTATGGAATTAATATATTCGTGAATAGAATTTAATAGTAATGTTGTCACCGTAGCTCAAGCGGTAGCGTCCGCGACTCTGAGGCGTCAGGTCGAGGGTTCGCGCCCCGTCACGGTCTGAGGTTAGCAAGGGCATGCACTCAGGGTAACGATTACATCTGCCAAAACAAGTCCTCCGCAAGAAGGCAACTGTCCTAGCCCTTGGTAGAAAAGGGAGTCCGTGACGTAAAACCGGAACAAGTATTTAAAAGTAATGTGCAGCTTAATCTTTGCTTCTTACCTGTGAGGGTCCCAGTGACAAAACGATGCACAGCCTTCGCATAGAGTTCTTAGTCCTTCCTCCATTACGACACAGCTGAAGATTATTGCGGACAGGGGCTGGAATATCTAAACTGATCTGTGGAAATAAATAATATATAATTTTCCTGACTGACCATTATGTTAGGCTTTTGATTATACACACACACACACACCACCACGCAACTGCTTCTCTTAAATTTTTACTTGTGTTTTTGAGTGACTAAGTGCTTAGTGGAAAACTTTACCATAATTTCCCTAAATCTGAAATCCTGCAGAGTATTGTGAGTACAAAACATATATTTGTTGTATGACGAGACTGTCCAAAATATTAAAGGAAAAAAATTGAGAACATTTTCGTGAGGGGAGAGAGAAGCTGCTGTCCAGTTCTGCCTTGAAGGAAATTTAGAAGAGTTGCCAGAGGTGAAGCCATCACATCACATTACCTAATTTTTTGTGTAAACTGGTGAAAGCTCTTAAGCCATTTACCTGATCCTGTGGTTCCATATATTGTTAAAATCAGTATCCTTCCCATTTATATTAACTTGTTAGTTAGTTTGATACACGAAATAATTGAATAATTAAATAAATACCAAATATCCACCTGTCAACAGTACTGAGTTAAGTTGCCAAGTAGTACAGCTGTCTTATTTTCTCCATTTTTTTTGCTTTTCTTTTAGCTTTCTCTTTTACTATTTTTTTTATTTTGTATATATATTGAGTTAAATGTAAAGCCTAATCCTGTGATAACATATCTTGGTTAGCAAGTGAGTTTATCAGTTAGGAAGAATATATAGCAGAAACAGGTGGGTGCCTCCTCAGACACAAATTCGAATTTTCCTTCAGGTTTGACTTTTGTTTTGTTGCATTTTTTTCTTTTTCTTTTTATCCTTAAATTACCATGGTCAAGTTTTTAAGTTAAGATGTGTGTTACCAGAAAAGAGATAAATTGAGTCACTAAATAGCACTTATATGGAGATATAAATATTCTGTGTGAAGCTTAAATAAAAGTTTTTCTCTTTTTTTTTCCTCTTTCTCTTCTTCTTTCTATATTCTGTGAGAGGGAGAACATAAAAATGAGGCCATCTCTGTCTCAAACCTCCTCCATCCATGGGTCGGTAGGAGGGGTAGCCATTAGGAGACTTAAACAGAAAATCAAAAATTTAGAGGCAATGGTTATAAGCCTTGATGAAAAAATTCGGAATATGGATGGAGAAATGAAAGAGAATGAAACACTCAGAGAGCAAATAATATCTTTGGAGGAAGCAAATAAAGCACAAGGGCAGGAGAGAAAGGAACTAGAAAAAAGAATAAAGAAGCTGGAAGGGGAAAAGAGTCAACTAGAATCTAGAATTTCTAAACAAGAAGATAAAAAACAAACAGCTGAATGACAACCTAATGGAATTAGATGTTAGTTCACTGCTCTCTTCTGAGAGAGACGAGATTGCTGCTTGGAATGTCAAGATTAAGGAAAACATTGAACAGTTCAGAAAAGAGTTCCAGGAGCTGAATATGGAAAATGATGCCATGAAAACTTCCTTTGCTGATGCACTAAAGGGGAATGTGGCAGTAAAAGAGGCTGTAAAGGTGGTGGCACTGGAAAACATACAAACAGTTGACTATAAAGAGACAGTAATCGAAAAAATGAAAGACGTTGTGATGGAAAGGGCAAACCCACTCATCAGACAGGCACTTGATAAGGAGAAGACACTGGTAATCTCAGGCATAAGCGAATCCCAGGAGCCAACATGGCAGGGGAGACTTGAAGAAAATAAAGCTAGGGTTGTAGACCTGATAAGAAAGCTTGGAGTAGTTTGTGGTCCTGAGGATATTGTAAACATACACCAACTAGGTAAATATTCGAGGGAAGGGAGACCAACAAAAGTAACCTTTGAGAGAGGGGAAACATGTAGGGAAATATTGTTGAGAAAAAAAAAAGTCTAAAAGACCTTCAAGAATTCAAAGAAGTGTTCATTAGACGATACAGAACACAGGAAGAAATGGGAAAGATCAAAAACTTGTTGCAAGAGGCAAGAAGGTTAAATGATGAAAGAAATGAAGAAGAGAAGAAAAATTTTCATTTCAGAGTTCTTCCAGACAAAGGGGAGATAAAGAAGATAATGACAGAAGATCAGGGGATGGGGCCTCATTAAGATTGTTATACACAAATGCTGATGGATTAGCTGGTAAGGCAGTAGAATTAAAAGATAGGATTCACAACAGTAAGGCAGATATAGTAGCAATTACAGAGACTAAGTTGAGTGAGGACATAAACAGTGTCACAGTTTTTCCCAAGGGCTTCAGAATACTAAGGGTTGAAAGATCTGAGAGGACTGGTGGAGGGATAGCACTGCTCATAAGTGAAAGGATTCAAGTTGAAGAAATAAACTTGGCTATAGAAAGTGAGTTCAAGGAATTTCTTGTTGCTCGCATAAATACTGGGTCAGAGAGCATTATAATAACTGTTGCATACAACCCACCAAGGAACCAAAATAGGCTTGAAGTTTATGAGGAAAGTCATATAGGTACTATTGAAGTCAAACTCAGTTGTTAACATGGAACGGGAAAAAAAATGTAGGATTTTGATTATGGGAGACTTTAATCATAAAGAGATAGATTGGATAAATCTTGACCCACACAGTGGTGAGGACTCATTCGGGGCAAGATTCCTAGATTGCGTACAAGGGAATTTCCTACACCAACATGTAATGGAACCAACAAGGGACAGGGGAGGGGATGAGCCATCAGTACTTGATCTAGTGTTCACAGATAATGTGTTGGATATTGAAAATATTGAGTATGAACCACCAATTGGAAAGAGTGACCACTGTGTGTTGTTGATGGAGTATATCATTGAAGATATTCTTCCTGAGAGTAGAGGCACTGAGGACATGAGGAGGAACTATCCGAAAGGCGATTACATCAAAATGAATGAGCTTTATGCAGTTCTTGACTGGAGAACCTTATTTTACAACAAATCTGTACAAGAAATGTATGACATATTTTGTGAAAAATATGGGAAGATAGTAGATTGCTGCATACCTGTCACCAAAGTAGGTGTAATTCATGCCAGAGAGAAATGGTTCAATAATGGGTGTAAAAGAGCTAAGGAGTGGAGAGACAAATGCTGGAAAAGGTATAGGAGGAGAAAAAACATAAATGCCTGGCAAACCTACAAAAGAGCAAGAAATGACTACCTAAGTAAAATGAGAGAGGCAGAGAGAGACTATGAGAGGGACATCACCAGGAAGGCTAAAGAAAATCCCAAGCTTTTCCACAGCTTTATCAGAGGAAAACTGAAGGTAAAAGAACAGGTTTTAAGGCTAAAGAGAGCGGATGTAAGCATCACTGAGACGGATGAAGAGATCTGCAAAGAATTGAACAAGGAGTTTCAGTCAGTATTTACAGTAGAAAATACCCCACCCCCTCAGATTGCAGTGATAGAAGCTCAAGGGCCGGTATTAGAGAACATCAACCTTACAGCCACAGAGGTATGCAAGGCGCTGATGGATTTAGATGTTCATAAAGCTACAGGTCCTGATGACATATCCCCTCATGTGCTTAAAAAATGCCCAAACTCAATATCAGTGGCACTAAGTATCATATTTAAGGAGTCACTGGAGTCGGGGGAGATTCCAAGATGCTGGAAACAAGCAAATGTGATACCTATCTTCAAAAAGGGAAGGAGGAATACGGCTCTGAACTATAGACCAGTTTCCTTGACCAGCATAGTTTGCAAACTTATGGAGAAACTACTAAGGAAACATATCTCTCTTCACTTGGAATCCTTCAACTTTTTGTCAGTGAGGCAACATGGCTTCAGAGAAGGTAGATCAACAGTAACAAACTTATTAGAATTTTATGATGAGGTAAGCCAAATCTTACAGGAAAGAGGGCTGGGCAGATTGCATATTCCTAGACTTCCAGAAAGCGTTTGACACTGTTCCACATGGGAGACTTATTAGGAAGCTGCAATCAATGGCTAGAATAGGTGGAAATGTTTTGGAATGGATAAAAACTTACTTAGAAGGAAGGGAACAGAGGGTTAGAGTAAGACACTCAGTGTCTGAATGGAGAAGTTAGTAGTGGAGTTCCAAAGGGTTCAGTTTTAGGGCCATTTTTGTTCCTTGTATATGTAAATGACCTACCAGAGTCTGTAAATTCATTCATGAATATGTTTGCAGATGATGCAAAGATTGTGAAGAAAGTAAAAAACGAGAACAATGGTAGAGAACTTCAGGAGGATCTAAATAATCTGCATGAGTGGTCAGAAAAGTGGCTAATGAAATTCAGTACTTCAAAATGTAAGGTAATGAGAATGGGTACAAGTGCAAGAAGGCCCAAGCTTGACTACTCGGTGGCTGGAGTACAACTTCAAGAGACAGAAAATGAGAGAGATCTAGGAGTAAACATACTGGCAGATTTGTCTCCAGAAATACATATAAATGGCGTAGTAAGGGCAGCATATGCATTCTTATCAAATGTAAGGGTAGCCTTCAGGCACATGGACAAGGAAATGTTCAGAAATATTTATGTAACCTATGTGAGGCCAAAACTCGAATATGCAGCCCCCTTTTGGAATCCGCACTTGAAAAAGCACATAGCTAAGATTGAAAAAGTTCAAAGACATGCCACGAAACTGGTGCCAGAAATACGCAATCTCAGTTATGATGAGAGGCTGAGGGAATTAGACTTACCATCACTCGAAGCTAGAAGAGTGAGGGGGGATATGGTGACAGTCTTTAAATTCCTTCATGGTTATGATTAAGTGGATAGGGATCGATATTTTGATATGGCTGGCTCTAGAACTAGAGGTCATAGTTTGAAGCTTGGTAAGAAAACTTCTTTGCAGGATGTAAGAAAATACTTTTTCAGTGTAAGAGTAGTTGATAATTGGAATTGGCTAAGCGAGGAGGTAGTTAATGCTATCTCAATCCATAGTTTTAAGGACAGGTATGATAAGTATGACTAAGTCTAAAATGGAACCGATGAGGAGACGGGAAGATACGAGCTTTGGGCTCTTTCCCGTAAACACAATTAGGTAATCACAATTAGGTAATCACACACACAGACTTACCATCACTCGAAGCTAGAAGAGTGAGGGGGGATATGGTGACAGTCTTTAAATTCCTTCATGGTTATGATCAAGTGGATAGGGATCGATATTTTGATATGGCTGGCTCTAGAACTAGAGGTCATAGTTTGAAGCTTCGTAAGAAAACTTCTTTGCAGGATGTAAGGAAATACTTTTTCAGTGTAAGAGTAGTTGATAATTGGAATTGGCTAAGCGAGGAGGTAGTTAATGGTATCTCAATCCATAGTTTTAAAGACAGGTATGATAAGTATCACTAAGTATAAAATGGAACCGATCAGGAGACGGGAAGATACGAGCTTTGGGCTCTTTCCCGTAAACACAATTAGGTAATCACAATTAGGTAATCACATACACACACACACACACACACACACACACACACACACACACACACACACACACACACACACAGAGAGAGAGAGAGAGAGAGAGAGAGAGAGAGAGAGAGAGAGAGAGAGAGAGAGAGAGAGAGAGAGAGAGAGAGAGAGAGAGAGAGCCATTTTAAGCTAGTGCGGGGCCTGTAGCACATATAATTCAAGGCTTCTGAATGGGCAGAAATACATAAATGTTATATCAAATTATTTCATTTAGTATTACTGAAATTCCCTCAGAGAAGGGGGGCAAGAATACTTCCTCCGTCTTCCCCTGCGTGTCGTAAAAGTTGTCTAAATGGGGCAGAGCGAGGGGACTGGGATTCCTCTTCTCTGTAGTTTCTTTCCGCAAACCAAAGTTTTTTTGCTTTGGCTCAGCCACCCCCCTTATAAGGTGGATTTTTGCTCTTGTATAGTTGTTACTTGCATATAAGTACTCAGAAACAAAAAAGATTATATGGTGGCTATTGTACGATTAAAAAAAAAAGAATGTCTAAAATTACTTCCAAACGACCCCCTAAAAAAAATCCGGCATGGAGCATATATATTATTTATATACTTAGTAACAAGGGCTATGAGGGCGAAACAAGGGTATGAGGGCGAACAGGGTGAGAGATGATCAGACG
>JAXCGZ010019773.1:30000-35316 GCA_037179515.1 Halocaridina rubra
TATATATATATATATATATATATATATATATATATATATATATATATATATATATATATATATATATATATATATATATATATATATATATATATATATATATATATATATATATATATATATATATATATATATATATATATATATATATATATATCTATATATATATATATATATATATATATATATATATATATATATATATATATATATATATATATATATATATATATATATATATATATATATATATATATATATATATATATATATATATATATATATATATATATATATATATATATATATATATATATATATATATATATATATATATATATATATATATATATATATATATATATATATATATATATATATATATATATATATATATATATATATATATATATATATATATATATATATATATATATATATATATATATATATATATATATATATATATATATATATATATATATATATATATATATATATATATATATATATATATATATATATATATATATATATATATATATATATATATATATATATATATATATATATATATATATATATATATATATATATATATATATATATATATATATATATATATATATATATATATATATATATATATATATATATATATATATATATATATATATATATATATATATATATATATATATATATATATATATATATATATATATATATATATATATATATATATATATATATATATATATATATATATATATATATATATATATATATATATATATATATATATATATATATATATATATATATATATATATATATATATATATATATATATATATATATATATATATATATATATATATATATATATATATATATATATATATATATATATATATATATATATATATATATATATATATATATATATATATATATATATATATATATATATATATATATATATATATATATATATATATATATATATATATATATATATATATATATATATATATATATATATATATATATATATATATATATATATATATATATATATATATATATATATATATATATATATATATATATATATATATATATATATATATATATATATATATATATATATATATATATATATATATATATATATATATATATATATATATATATATATATATATATATATATATATATATATATATATATATATATATATATATATATATATATATATATATATATATATATATATATATATATATATATATATATATATATATATATATATATATATATATATATATATATATATATATATATATATATATATATATATATATATATATATATATATATATATATATATATATATATATATATATATATATATATATATATATATATATATATATATATATATATATATATATATATATATATATATATATATATATATATATATATATATATATATATATATATATATATATATATATATATATATATATATATATATATATATATATATATATATATATATATATATATATATATATATATATATATATATATATATATATATATATATATATATATATATATATATATATATATATATATATATATATATATATATATATATATATATATATATATATATATATATATATATATATATATATATATATATATATATATATATATATATATATATATATATATATATATATATATATATATATATATATATATATATATATATATATATATATATATATATATATATATATATATATATATATATATATATATATATATATATATATATATATATATATATATATATATATATATATATATATATATATATATATATATATATATATATATATATATATATATATATATATATATATATATATATATATATATATATATATATATATATATATATATATATATATATATATATATATATATATATATATATATATATATATATATATATATATATATATATATATATATATATATATATATATATATATATATATATATATATATATATATATATATATATATATATATATATATATATATATATATATATATATATATATATATATATATATATATATATATATATATATATATATATATATATATATATATATATATATATATATATATATATATATATATATATATATATATATATATATATATATATATATATATATATATATATATATATATATATATATATATATATATATATATATATATATATATATATATATATATATATATATATATATATATATATATATATATATATATATATATATATATATATATATATATATATATATATATATATATATATATATATATATATATATATATATATATATATATATATATATATATATATATATATATATATATATATATATATATATATATATATATATATATATATATATATATATATATATATATATATATATATATATATATATATATATATATATATATATATATATATATATATATATATATATATATATATATATATATATATATATATATATATATATATATATATATATATATATATATATATATATATATATATATATATATATATATATATATATATATATATATATATATATATATATATATATATATATATATATATATATATATATATATATATATATATATATATATATATATATATATATATATATATATATATATATATATATATATATATATATATATATATATATATATATATATATATATATATATATATATATATATATATATATATATATATATATATATATATATATATATATATATATATATATATATATATATATATATATATATATATATATATATATATATATATATATATATATATATATATATATATATATATATATATATATATATATATATATATATATATATATATATATATATATATATATATATATATATATATATATATATATATATATATATATATATATATATATATATATATATATATATATATATATATATATATATATATATATATATATCTATATATATATATATATATATATATATATATATATATATATATATATATATATATATATATATATATATATATATATATATATATATATATATATATATATATATATATATATATATATATATATATATATATATATATATATATATATATATATATATATATATATATATATATATATATATATATATATATATATATATATATATATATATATATATATATATATATATATATATATATATATATATATATATATATATATATATATATATATATATATATATATATATATATATATATATATATATATATATATATATATATATATATATATATATATATATATATATATATATATATATATATATATATATATATATATATATATATATATATATATATATATATATATATATATATATATATATATATATATATATATATATATATATATATATATATATATATATATATATATATATATATATATATATATATATATATATATATATATATATATATATATATATATATATATATATATATATATATATATATATATATATATATATATATATATATATATATATCTATATATATATATATATATATATATATATATATATATATATATATATATATATATATATATATATATATATATATATATATATATATATATATATATCTATATATATATATATATATATATATATATATCTATATATATATATATATATATATATATATATATATATATATATATATATATATATATATATATATATATATATATATATATATATATATATATATATATATATATATATATATATATATATATATATATATATATATATATATATATATATATATATATATATATATATATATATATATATATATATATATATATATATATATATATATATATATATATATATATATATATATATATATATATATATATATATATATATATATATATATATATATATATATATATATATATATATATATATATATATATATATATATATATATATATATATATATATATATATATATATATATATATATATATATATATATATATATATATATATATATATATATATATATATATATATATATATATATATATATATATATATATATATATATATATATATATATATATATATATATATATATATATATATATATATATATATATATATATATATATATATATATATATATATATATATATATATATATATATATATATATATATATATATATATATATATATGTATGTATGTATGTCAAACCTCACTTTTGGATCCTCCTAAAGCACCGTATTAGAAGTCACAATGAGTCCCCCTTCGCATGGGGGAGGACATTGACATGTTGGAACTGGTGAAATTTAGGCTGGATGCCCATCCTATCGGCCCGCAGTGGGCTGCTGTCCCTTATACGGGCCTTGCTAAGATATATAAAATTTCATCCATTGTAGTAACGTGGGTATTTGATATTTACAAGAACATGTAACCAACGACGCAGGTTCGGTTCTCCAGATGTTCACATTTTTTTCAAGGATGCATACAAAAATTTCCACACACACGTGTGTGATTACCTAATTGTGATTACCTAATTGTGTTTACGGGAAAGAGGTCAAAGCTCGTATCTTCCCGTTTCCTCATCGGTTCCATTTTATACTTAGTGATACTTATCGTACCGATCCTTAAAACTATGGATTGAGATAGCATTAACTACCTCCTCGCCTAGCCAATTCCAATTATCAACTACTCTTACACTGAAAAAGTAATTCCTTACATCCTGCAAACAAGTTTTCTTACGAAGCTTCAAACTATGACCTCTAGTTCTAGAGCCAGCCATATCAAAATATCGATCCCTATCCACTCTATCATAACCATGAAGGAATTTAAAGACTGTTACCATATCCCCCTCACTCTTCTAGCTTCGAGTGATGGTAAGTCTAATTCCCTCCGCCTCTCATCATAACTGAGATTGCGTATTTCTGGCACCAGTTTCGTGGCATGTCTTTGAACTTTTTCAAGCTTAGCTATGTGCTTTTTCAAGTGCGGATTCCAAAAGGGGGCTGCATATTCGAGTTTTGGCCTCACATAGGTTACATAAATATTACTGAACATTTCCTTGTCCATGTGCCTGAAGGCTAC
>JAXCGZ010019774.1:0-2500 GCA_037179515.1 Halocaridina rubra
ATATATATATATATATATATATATATATATATATATATATATATATATATATATATATATATATATATATATATATATATATATATATATATATATATATATATATATATATATATATATATATATATATATATATATAATATATATATATATATATATATATATATATATATATATATATATATATATATATATATATATATATATATATATATATATATATATATATATATATATATATATATATATATATATATATATATATATGTATATATATATATATATATATATATATATATATATATATATATATATATATATATATATATATATATATATATATATATATATATATATATATATATATATATATATATATATATATATATATATATATATATATATATATATATATATATATATATATATATCTATATATATATATATATATATATATATATATATATATATATATATATATATATATATATATATATATATATATATATATATATATATATATATATATATATATATATATATATATATATATATATATATATATATATATATATATATATATATATATATATATATATATATATATATATATATATATATATATATATATATATATATATATATATATATATATATATATATATATATATATATATATATATATATATATATATATATATATATATATATATATATATATATATATATATATATAGATGAGAGGGTGAAATTAGATGGTAGGATATGTCCCTAGCTAAGAAAAATGGCAACAAATCTTAACTTTTTCCAAACCTATATATCAAACGCAGTATGCTTAGAATATATTTATTCAAAAAGAGCAAAAAAGATTAATAGTAAGAGATTGAAAGCTATGAAAGAGAGATAGCAAAAGAGCACCCTAAACCAAAACAAAAGAAACTAATCAGTGAAATGATATTTGATAGAAAAAAAATTAGGTCCTTAATGGACTCCTTGAGAGGGGGTCCAAAATGCCGATTCATTGACACGTTTTCCTTACCATTTAGTTTGTTATAATATTTTTTTGCCTACAAGCAAAGATGTGAAGAAATGAACCAATCTACAGCTACTATATCCCCCCCCCCCCGAAACAGAAAAAGAGAGAAAATATAGACTTGTTACTATTTTTTATACTTAGGATTCAGTTCTTCATCTTCTCATGGGAATCACTGCCATTAATATGAAGTCACAATCAAGATCATATTTGTATGCTAAATGGCAGTGTATGAAAGGTTGATATCCCTTCCACCTTTTATCTCAATATTATGTGGACAAATTTCGAGTAAACTTGTTTTTACCTCCCACACATGAGACAGGTCAATGATGTTGTTTTAAAGCTTAAGAGCTTCTCTTCATGATGACAAAATATATGTCTGTGTGTGCGAGCTGTCTTGAGGGCATGCATGCGTGTGCGTGTATGTAACTGAAGAGCTTCACCATATACATACATGTGACTGTTCAATAAAAAAGAGAGAGAGCGGAACTTCCCAATGAGACATTGATTAAGAGTTAAGTTGGTCTGTCAGTTTGCATGATGGTAAAATGTAAAAAAACTGTTCAGTCCTTTTAGCTAATTAAGGAGTGTATGTAATTGAGGGAGGGAACATTAGAAAACTGTGAGAGTTTTACCAGTATATAGATAACTATGCCAGCTCACTGGGATGAGCTTCGTTGTACATGGATTCAACCATAGTCTTCTTTCACCGCTTCCTGTCAGCAAGCCAAATAAGTGGATTCATACATCATGACAGTGATCGGAAATTTCTTGACGTATATACACCTGGAACGCTTAAAACATGACACCAGGGAAAGGCAATACCTGACTTCATGCGACATTCATTTGCTATCAAGAAAGTTCTGAGAACAAGCATACCTGATATAGGAAAAAGGGAAATATCGGCAAAAGGGTAAGAAGAGAGAATAGAAGGCATGCCTCTAATAAGAGGAGCCAAAGGCTTATGATCCTTAACAGTGATTCCCTGTCATGTGGGCTAACCCTGTTATAGGTTGAGAAAATTGGTAATAATATCAGAAGTTTCTCAGATGTGTTTTATGATAAATTAAACAGTGTTGAGGAGAAATACTGTTATCAGACATAGTTAAGAATTTTGATTATACATTTCATCGCAATTTTAATGCGAGAAAAACTGCATTTTTTTTTTAAATACAGTGTCATACTTTTATATTCAAATCGTTAGTGTAGAGTCATTACATAAGTCTCCCTCTATAATGAGACAGACTTATCAAGATGCCAATAAAATCGAAATAAAAAAGTAATAACTCAAGCGTATCTGAGAACATACACTTGATCCGTGGCTCATAAAAGATAAGGGTCGTGGTGATCCTGAGCTCCAAAAGAAAGTCATCGAACTGTGATTCAATTCACATTGTTCAGAAGAAAAGATTTTTTTTTTTATTTAGCTGGAGCAGAAGCTTTTTAAGACTTATGCTTCTATTCAGC
>JAXCGZ010019774.1:5000-25000 GCA_037179515.1 Halocaridina rubra
CTATGTCCATGTCTAAGTCAATGTCTATATCTATTGCTATGGCTATGGCTATGTCTCTGTCTATGTCTATGTCTATGTCTGTGGCCATGGCCATAGCTATGACTATGGCCATGGCTATGTCTATGTCTATGGCCACGGCTATGGCCATGTCTATTTGCCATGTCTATTGCCATGGCTATGTCTATGGCCATTGTTATGGCCCTGTCTCTGGCTATGTCTATTGTCATGGTCAGGTCTATGGCCATTGCCATGTCCATGGCCTTGTCTAGGGCCATGACCATGTATATGGCCATGTCTAGGGAAATATCTATGTCTATGGCTATGGTCATTTCTATGGCCATTTAATGGCCACGGCAATGGCTATGTTTATGGCCAAGTCTATGGCCATGGCTTTGGCCATGTCTATGGCCATGGCTTTGGCCATGTCTATGGCCATGGCTATGGCTATGGATTTGGCCATGGCTATTTCTATGGACATGGCCATGGTTCTGGCCATGCCTATTTCTATGGCCATGGCCATGAATATGGCCATGCCAGGTTCTATAGCTATGTCTATGTCTATGGCTATAGCTTTGGCCATGGCTATGCCTATGGCTATGGCCTATGTCTATGTCTAAGGCTATCTCCATGTCTAAGTATATGTCTATGGCCATGTCTATGGCCATGTCTATGGCCATGTCAATAGCCATGTCAATGGCCATGTCTATGGCCATGTCTATGGCTCTGTCCATTGCTATGGCCATGGCAATGGCCATGGCTATGGCCTTGTCTATGGCCATGTCTATGGCCATGGATATGGCCATGCATATGGCCATGTCTATTGCCTGTCTATGGCTATGGCCATGTCTATGGCCATATCTATGTTTATGGCCATTTCTATGTCCATGTCTAATGCCAAGTCTATGGCCTTGTCTATGACCATGGCCATGTCTATGGACAGATTTATGACCATGTCTTTGGACAAGGCCATTGCTATGGACATGGCCATGGCCATGACTGTGGCTATGTCAATGGCCAGCTGTATGGCTATGGCCATGGCTATGGCCATGTCTATAGCCATGGCTATTTGAATGTTTATGTCCATGTCTATGTCTAAGGCTATGTCTTTGGCCATTTCTATGATGGTCATGTTTATGGCCATGGCCTTGTCTATGGCCAAAATTATGACCATGACTTTGGCCATGGCTATGGACATTGCTATGGCTATGGCCATGTTCATGGCCATGGGAATGACCATGTATAAGGCCATGGCTATTTCCATGGCTATGGCCATGTCTATGGCCATAACTATGGCCATATTTATGTCCTTGTGTATGGCCTTGACTATGGCCATGGCCATATCTATGGATATGTCTAAGGCCATGACTGTGGCCATGTCAATGGCAATGTGTATGGCTATGGCCATGTCTATGGCCATATCTATGTCTTTGTCTATGTCCATAGACATATATATATATATATATATATATATATATATATATATATATATATATATATATATATATATATATATATATATATATATATATATATATGTCTATGACAATGTCTATGGCTATGTCAATGGCCATGTTATTTGCCATGGCTCTGGGTAAGGCCATGGGTATTGCCATTGCTATCGCCATAGCCATAGACCCAGCCTTAGCCATAGCCATAGACATAGCCATAGACATATACATAGCCAGAGACATAGCCATAGACATATACATAGCCAGGGTTATATACATTGCCATAGCCATTGCCATAGCCTTAGATATGGCCAGAGACATGGTAATTGCCATATCCATGGCCATGGACATAGCCATGGCCATAGACATGGCCATTGACATGGCCAAAGACATGGCCATGGCCATGGCCATAGACATGACCATGGCCTTAGACATGGCTATTGCCATAGACATGGCCTTGACCATATACATAGCCTTAGACATTTCCACAGACATGACCATGGCCGTAGACATGGCCTTTGACATAGACATAGACTTGGCCTTAGACCTAGATATATACATGGCTATAGACATGGCCATAACCTTAGACATGGCCATAGACATAACCATAGACATGGTCATAGTCATGGTTATAGCTAAGGACATGGCCATAGACATGGATATAGCAGAGCCCTTGGCCAAAGACATAACCATATACATGGCCATAAGCATGGCCATGGTCATAGACATGGCCATAGACATGGCCTTTGCCATAGACATACATGGAGATAACCATAGACAGTAATAGTCATAACCATAGCCAAGGCAATAGCCATTGCCATAGACATAGACATAGACATAGCCATGGCCATAGCCATGGCCATAGCCATGACCATATACATGACCATAGACATGGCCAGAGCCATGGCAATATCCATAGTCTTAGCCATGGCCATATCCATAGCCATGGTCATATCCAGAGCCATAGCTAGGGCCATAGACATGGCCGTAGCTATGGCAATAACCATGTCCATAGCCAAGGCCATAGACTTGGCCATAGCCATGGCCATAGACATGGCCATAGCCATGACCATAGAAATGGCCTTAGACTTGGCCATAGCCATGACAGTTTTTAAATTCAAAATAATGTGATATAAACATATTTAATTAATATATCCTTTTAAGGGATTATTTTGAATAAAAGTAAATTAACTACTTGACACCCTATCAATCAAAATGTAGATATGGAGAAAATTAATATTCTTCAAATTCGAGTTTTTTCAATAATGGTGATTGCACTCCATATTTATGACTTCTAAGGCATATAAGTTACTAATTTACATAATTTATAAGTATTATAATAGTCTATAGTAATGCAAAATGCTAGTTATAAGCAATTTTTCACATGTGATAATTTTATTTCGATTATAGCAAGCTTAATATTTTATAGATTTTTTAATATATTGATTTTAGTTAAATAATTAATGTACTAAAGTCCATTCTAGCCTTATTCTAAAATACAATTATATAGAATTTATGATTTTACTGTTGATTCCACTCAAACATAAAATAAGTTCAGTTTACCTCAGGCAGTGCTTGAGTAAGGTTGTGTACATTTGACCTCCGTTTCGCAAGACAAATAAGTGTACATCAACCACTTGGAACTGGATAGTTGAATAGTGTACATCATCAGATCAGATTATTTTTATGATTCTTATTTGAATGCACATATGAAACTCTTGATGCGATCGGTTGTACGTCATCAACTTTTTCTGATACATCATATATATATATATATATATATATATATATATATATATATATATATATATATATATATATATATATATATATATATATATATATATATATATATATATATATATATATATATATATATATATATATATATATATATATATATATATATATATATATATATATATATATATATATATATATTATATATATATATATATATATATATATATATATATATATATATATATATATATATATATATATATATATATATATATATATATATATATATATATATATATATATATATATATATAATATATATATATATATATATATATATATATATATATATATATATATATATATATATATATATTATATATATATATATATATATATAAATGTCTATGGCCATGGTCATGGAAATGGCCATGGCCAAGGAAATGAAAATCTATGACCATGTCTATGGTGATGGCCATATTTATAGCCAAGGCCATGTCTAAGGCCATGGCCATGCCTATGGCCATGGCTATGGCCATGTCTATGTCCATATTTATGGCCATTTCTATGACCATGATTATGGCAATGGCCATGGCTATGACCATGTCTATGGCCATATCTATGTCTATGGCTATGGCCATGTCTATGGCCATGTCTATAGCCATGGCCATGTCTGTTGACATTTTTATGGCCATGTCTATGATGATTGCTATATCTGTAGCCAAGGCCATTTCTAAGGCTATGGCCATGTCTATGTCCATTGTTCTGGCCATGTCTATCGCCATGTCTTTTTCCATCGCGATGGCCAAGGCCATGAAAGTGACTGAGGCCATATCTGTGGCCATGTCTAAGGCTATGGCTATGGCTATGGCCATTTCTCTGACCATGGCTATGTCAATGTCTGTCTATGGCTATGGCTATGGCAATATCTATGGCTATGGCTATATCTGTGGCTATGAGTATCTCTATGATGATCTCCATGTCTATGTCTATGGCCATGTCTATGACCATGTCTATGGCCAGGACAATGTCAATGGTCATTGCTATGACTATGGCCATTGCAATGGCAAAATCTATGGCTTTGTCTATGGCCTTTTCTAGGGTTATGGTAATTTCTATGGCCTTGTCTATGGCCCTGGCAATGGCCATGTCTATGATCATGGCTATGGCCATGTCTATGACCCTGGCCATGGCTATGACCATGTCTATGGCCATGTCTATGTTTATGTCTAAGGCATATCAATGGCTATGTCTATGGCCATGGCTATATCTGTGAACATGTCTATGGTGAGGTCTATGGTCATGGCCATATGAATGGCCATATCCATATCTATGGCCATGGCAATGTCTTAGTAAATGGATATGGCCATGCTTAGGGCCAAATATATGGTCGTGGCTATGGCCATGGCCAAGGAAATGGCTGTGGCTTTGGCTATGGCCATGGCTATGGCCTTGTCTATTGCCATGGCTATTGCTATGACTATAGCCATGGTTATGGCTTTGTCTATGGCCATGTCTATGGCCATGGCCAAGTCATTAATCATGTCTATGTCCATGTCTATGTCTAAGGAAATGTCTATAGCCATGTCTATGGCCATGGCCAAGTCTCTGGACATTTCTATGGCCATGTCTATGATGATATTAATGTCTATGGCCATGACCATGTCTAAGGCCATGGTCATGTCTATGGCTATGATTATGGCCATGGCTATTTCTATTACCACATCCATGGACATATTTATGTCTATGTCAAAGGCCATCTCTATAGACATGCCTATGGCCATCGCCATATCTGTGGACATTTCTATGGACATGTCTATGGTGAAATGCCATGTCTATGGCCAAGGCCATTTCTAAGGCCAAGGCCATGTCTAGGCCATGGTTCTGGCCATGTCTATGGCCATGTCTATGGCCACAGCAATGTCTATTTTCATGGCTTTGGCCATGTCCATTGCTATGGCCTTGTCTATGGCCATGGCTATGACCATGAATATGGATAAGGCTATGGATATGGCCATGTCTATGGCCCTGGCCATGTCTGTGAACATGTCTATGTCCATGTTAATGGCAATGGCTATGACCATGTCAATGGCCGTGTCAATGGCCATGTCATTACCTAGGGCCATGGCCATGGAAATAGCTTTGGCTATGTCTAAGGCCACATCTATGGCTACAACCATGGCTAAGGCTATGTCTATGGCTATTGCTATGGCTATGGCTATCTCCATGTCTATGACAATAGCCATGGCTATGGCCATGTCTTTGGCAATGGCCATGTCTATGGCCATGTCCAAGGCTATATCTATGGCTATTTAAATTTATATGGACATGTCTATGGCCATGGCTCTGGCCATGACAATGGCCATGTCGATGGCCATGGCTATGGTGCTGTGTATGGACATGTCTATGGCCAGGGACATGTCTATGACCATATCTATGGCCATGTCTATGTCTATGGCCATGTCTATGGCCATGTCTATGGTCATGGCCTTGTTTATGGCTATGGCCTTGTCTATTGCCATGGTAATGGCTATGGCCATGTCTATTGCCATGTCTATGGCCATGGAAATTTATGTGGCCATGTCTGTGGCCACATCTATAGCTATGGCCATGGCGATGGCCATGTATATGACCATGGCTATGTCATATGTAAGTGTACGGCTACATCTATGGCTATGGTTATGGCTATGTCTATTGCAATGGCTCTGTTTATGGCTATATCTATCTCTGTCTATGTCTTTGGCCATGTATGTGGCTATGGCCCTGTCTATGGCCAAGTCTAAGGCCATGACTAAGGCCTTGGCTATGGCAATGGCCACGTCTATGGCCGTGTCTATAGTCATGTCTATGGCCATAGTTATGACCATGTCTATGGCCATGTCTATGGCCATGTATAGGGCCATGGCCATTTCTATGGCCATGTTTTTTGCCATGGCTATGGCCAGTTCTATAGCCATGTCTGTGACCATGGTTATGGCCATGTCTATTGCATGTTTATGGCCTCAGCCAATGTCTATGGCAATGGCTATGGTTATGGCCATGGTATAGGCTCTGACCATGTCTGTGGCTTCCTCTATGGCTATGGCCATGGCTCTGACTATGTCAAATGCCATGGTCATATCTATGGCCATGTCAAAGGCCTTGACCAAGTCTATGGCCATGTCTCTGGCAATTGCTATGGCCATGTCTATGGCCACAGCTATGGCCATGTATTTGACATGTCTAAGGCCATGTCTAGGGTTTAGGCCAGTTCTATGGCCATGTCTATGGCCATGGTTTTGGCCATGTCTATAGCCATGTCAATGGCCATGGCTACGGATATGTCTATGTCTATGTCTAAGGCCATGTCTATGGCTAAGTCTATGGCCCTGGCCATGTTTAGTGACATATCTCTGCCCATGTCTATGGTCATGGCCATGTCTATGGTGATGTTCATGTTTATGGCCATGGCTAGAACCATGTATGTGGCCATGATTATGGCCATGGCCATGACCATGTCTATGGCCATGTCTATGTCTATATCTAAGGCCATGTATATGGCCATGTTTATGGTCATGACTATGTTTGTGGACATTTATATGGCCAAGTCTATGGTGATGGCCATGTCTATGGCCAAGGATATGTCTAAGGCCATGGTCATGTCAATGGCCATGGCTCTTACCATGTGTATGGCATTGTCTATGGCCATGTCTATGGCCATTTCTATGGGTGTGGCTATATCTGTGGCAACGTTTCTGGCAATGGACATGTCTATGACCATGGCTATGTCTGTGTCCTTGTCTAAGGCTATGGCTATAGCTATGGTTATGTCTATGACTATTGCTATTGCTATGTCCATGTCTATGGATCGCTCCATGTCTATGTCTATGACCATGTCTATGGCCATGGCAATATCTATGGACATGGTTATGACCATGGCCATGGCTATGACCATGTCTATTAGCCATGGCTATGACCATGGCAATAACTATGGCCAAGGTTATGGCCATATATAAGGCCAAGTCTATGGCCATTGCTATGGCCAAATATATTGCCATGTCTATGGCCATGGCCATGGCTATGACCATGTCTATGGCCATGTCTGTGTGTATGTTTAAGGCCATATCTATGGCTCTGTCTATGGCCCTGGCCATATCTTGTGACATATATCTGCCCAGATCTATGGTCATGTCCATGTCTATGGCCTTGGCCATCTATAAGACCATGGCCATGTATATGGTCTTGGCTATGGCCATTTCTAAGGCCATATCTTTGGCCATGGCTATGTTCATGGCCATGGAAATTGCTATGGCATTGGCTATGCCCATGTCAATGGCCATGGCTTTCGCAATGACTATGGCCATGGCTTTGGCCATGGCCATGTTTATGACCATATATATGGCCATGGCCATGTTTATTACCATGTTATGGCCATATCTATGTCTATGTCTAAGGCCATGTTTATGGCCCTGTCTGTAAACATTTCTATGGCCATGTCTATGGTGATCTTCATGTCTATGGCCATGGCTATGGCTATGACTATGGCCATGGTTATGGCCATGTTTATGGCCATGTGTATGTCTATATCTAAGGCCATGTATATGGCCATGTTTATGGCTATGGCCATGTGTGTGGACATTTATATGGCCAAATCTATGGTGATGGCCATGTCTATGGCCAAGGTTATGTCTAAGGCCATGGTCATGTCTATGGCCATGGCTCTTACCATGTGTATGGCAATGTCTTTGGCCTTGTCTATGGCCATGTTATTGGCTGTGGCCATGTTTGTGGCCACATCTCTGGCTATGGCCATGTCTATGATCATGGCTATGTCTATGTCCTTGTCTATGGTTATGGCTATAGCTATGGTTATGTCTATAATATGGCTATTGCTATGTCCATGTCTATGGCTTTCTCCTTGTCTATGTCTATGGTCATGTCTATGGCCATGGCAATATCTATGGACATGGCTATGGCCATGGTCATGGCTATGGCCATGTCTATGGCCATGGCTATAAACATGGATATGGCCATGGCTATTTGTGTGGCCATGTCAATGGCTATGTCTATGGCCATGGCCATGTCTGTGGACATGTCTATGGCCATGGCTATGGCTGTGGCCATGTCTATAGCTGTGGCCATGGACATGGAAATCCTGTGGCCATGTGTGATGCCACATCTATTGCTCTGACCATGGATATGGCCATGTCTAAGGCCATTTCTATGGCCATGATTATGGAAATGGCCATGGCTATGACCATGTCTATGGCTTTCCTATGTCTATGTCTAAGGCCATGTCTATGGCCATGTCTTAGCCATGATCATGGCTATATCCAAGGCCATATAAGTTGCTGAGGCCATGTCTGTGGCCATGTCTATGGCTATGGTAATAGTTATGGCAATGTCCATGACCATGGCTATGCCACTATATATGTCTATGGCTATGGCTATGGTTATGTCTATGTTTATGGCTATGGCTATGACTCTGGCTATGTCTATGTCTATGGTTGTCTCCATGTCTATGTCTATGGCCATGTCTATGGCCATGTCTATGGCCATGTCTATGGCCATGTCTATGGTCATGTCTATGGCCATGTTTATGGCCATGTCTTAGACTATGACCATGTCATTGGTCATGGTTATGGCCATATATGGCCATGTCTATGGCCATTGCTATGGCCATGTCTATTGCCAAGTCTATGGCCATGGCCATGTTTATGATCATGCCTATGGCCATGTCTATGTCTATATCTAAGGCCATGTCTATGGATCTGTCTATGGCCTTGGCCATATCTTGAGACATATCTTTGCCCAGGTCTATGGTCATGGCCATATAAGGCCAGGGCCATGTATATGGCCTTGGCTTTGGCCATGTCTAGGGCCATATCTTTGGCCATGGGTATGTCCATGGCCATGGAAATTGCTGTGGCTTTGGCTATGGCCATGTCAATGGCCATTGCTATGGCAATGTCTATAGACATGGTCATGACCATGGCCATGGCTATGACCATGTCTATGGCCATGGCTATGACCATGGCAATAACTATGGACATGTGTATGGCCATGGTTTTGGCCATTTATATGGCCATGTCTCTGGCCATGTATATGGCCATGGCCATGTTTATGACCATATATATGGCCATGGCAATGTTTATTACCCTGCCTATGGCCACATCTATGTCTATGTCTAAGGCCATGTTTATGGCCCTGTCTGTAAACATTTCTATGGCCATGTCTATGGTGATCTTCGTGTCGATGGCCATGGCTAGGGCCATGTCTATGGCCATGATTATGGTCAGGGCCACGACCATATGTATGGCCATGTCAATGTCTATATCTAAGGCCATGTATAAGGCCATGTTTATGGCTATGGTCATGTGTGTGGACATTTATATGACCAAATCTATGGTGATGGCCATGTCTGTGGTCACGTCTCTGGCTATGGCCATGTCTATGACCATGGCTATGTCTATGTCCTTGTCTATGGCTATGGCTATAGCTATGGTCATGTCTATGACTATGGCTATTGCTATGTCCATGTCTATGGCTTTCTCCATGTCTATGGCTATGGCAGGTCTATGGCCATGGCAATATCTATGGACATGGCTATGACCATGGCCATGGCTATGGCCATGTCTATGGCCATGGCTATGACCATGGCTCTGGCCATGGCTATTTGTGTGCCCATGTCTATGGCCATGTCTATGGCCATGGCCATGTCTGTGGACATGTCTATGGCCATGGCAATTGCTGTGGCCATGTCTATAGCTGTGGCCATGGCCATGGAACTGGCTGAGGACATGTGCGATGCCACATCTATTACTCTGAACATGGATATGGCCATGTCTATGGCCATTTCTATGGCCATGATTATGGAAATGGCCATGGCTATGACCATATCTATGGCTTTCCTATGTCTATGTCTAAGGCCATGTCTATGGCCATGTCTAGGCCATGATCATGTCTTTTGACATTTCTATGGCCATGTCTATGGTGAAGGCCATATATGTAGCCAACGCCATGTCTAAGGCCATGGCAATGTTTATGGTCAGGGCTCTGGCTATGTCTATGACCATGGCTATGTCTATGTCTTTGTCTATGGCTATGGCTATAGCTATGGTTATGTGTATGACTATGGCTATTGCTATGTCCATGTCTATTTGTTTCTCCATGTCTATGACTATGGCAAAGTCTATGGTAATGGCAATATCTATGGACATGGCTATGACCATGGCCATGGCTATGGCCTTGTCTATGGCCATGGCTATGACCATGGCTATGGCCATGGCTATGACCAAGGCTATGGCCATAGCTATTTCTTTGGCCATGTCTATGGCCATGTCTATGGCCATGGCCATGTCTGTGGACATGTCTATGGCCATGGCTATGGCTGTGGCCATGTCTTTAGCTGTGGCCATGGCCATGGAAATGGCTGTGGTAATGTGTGATGCCACATCTATTGCTCTGAACATGGCTATGGCCATGTCTATGGCCATTTCTATGGCCATGATTATGGAAATGGCAATGGCTATGACCATGTCTATGGCTTTCCTATGTCTATGTATAAAGCCTTGTCTATGGCCATGTCTAGGCCATGATCATGTCTTTTGACATTTCTATGACCATGTCTATGGTGAAGGCCATATATGTAGCCAATGCCATGTCTAAGGTCATGGCCATGTTTATGGTCATGGCTCTGGCCATGTCTATGGCCATATATATGGCCATGGCTATATCCATGGCCATATAAGTTGCTGAGGCCATGTCTGTTATCATGTCTATGGCTATGGCCATAGTAATGGCTATGTCCATGACCATGGCTATGCCACTATATATGTCTATGGCTATGGCTATGGTTATGTCTATATTTATGGCTATGGCTATGACTCTGGCTATGTCTATATCTATGGTTGTCTCCATGTCTGTCTATGGCCATGTCTATGGCCATGGCAATGACTATGGCCATGTCAATCGTCACTGTTATGGCAATATATGGCCATGTCTATGGCCATTGCTATGGCCATGTCTTTTGCCATGTCTATGGCCATGGCCATGGCTATGACCATCCCTATGGCCATGTCTATGTCTATATCTAAGGCCATGTCTATGGCCCTGACCATATCTTGTGACATATCTCTGCCCAGGTCTATAGTCATGGCCATGTCTATATCCTTGGCCATATATAAGGCCATGGCCATGTATATGGCCTTGGCTTTGGCCATGTCTAGGACCATATCTTTGGCCATGGCTATGTCCATGGCCATGGAATTTGCTGTGGCTTTGGCTATGGCCATGTCAATGGCCATTGCTATGGCAATGTCTATGGCCATGGCTATGACTATGACTATGGCCATGGCTATGGCCATGTCTATGGCCATATCTATGGTCATGGTCATGTTTATGACCATGTATATGGCCATGACCATATTTATTACCATGTCTAGGGCCATGTCTCTGTCTAAGGCCATGTTTATGGCCATGTCTGTAAACATTTTTATGGCCATGTCTATGGTGATCTTCATGTCTATGGCCATAGCTAGGGCAATGTCTATGGCCATCATTATGGTCATGGCCATGACCATGTCAATGTTTATATCTAAGGCCATGTATATGGCCATGTCTGTGGACATTTATATGGCCAGATCTATGGTGATTGCCATGTCTATGGCCAAGGTTATGTCTAAGGCCATGGTCATGTCTATGGCCATGGCTCTTACCATGTGTATGGCAATGTCTTTGGCCATGTTTATGGCCATGACTATGGCTGTGGCAATGTCTCTGGCCACGTCTCTGGCTATGGCCATGTCTATGACCATAACAATGTCTATGTACTTGTCTATGACTATGGCTATAGCTATGATTATGTCTATGACTATTGCTATTGCTATGTCCATGTCTATGGCTTTCTCCATGTCTATGTCTATATCCATGTCTTTGGCCATGTCTATGGCCATGGCAATATCTATAGGCATGGCTATGACCATGGCCATGGCTATGAACATTGCTATGGCCATGTCTATTTCTTTGGCCATGTCTATGACCATGTCTATGGCCATGGCCATGTCTGAGGACATATCTATGGCCATGGCAATGGCTGTGGCCATGTCTATAGCTATGGCCATGGCAATGGCTGTGGCCATGTCTATAGCTATGGCCATGGCCATGGAAATGGCTTTGGTTATCTGTAATGCCACATCTATGGCTCTGACCATGGCTATGGCCATATCTATGGCCATTTCGATGCCATGATTATGGCCATGGCCATGGCTATGACCATGTCTATGGTTTAATATGTCTATGTCTAAGGCCATGTCTATGGCCATGTCTAAGCCATGATCATGTCTTTTGACATTTCTATGGTTATGTCAATGGTGAAGGCCATATTTGTAGACAATGCCATGTCTAAGACCATGGCCATGTTTATGGTCATGGCTCTGGCCATGTCTATGGCCATCTATATGGCCCTGGCTATATCCAAGGCCATATAAGTGGCTGAGGCCATGTCTGTGGCCATGTGTATGGCTATGGCCATAGTTATGGCTCTGTCCATGACCATGGTTATGCCAATATATATGTCTATGGCTATGGCTATGGTTTTGTCTATGTTTATGGCTATGGATATGACTCTGGCTATGTCTATATCTATGGTTGTCTCCATGTCTATGTCTATGGCCATGTCTATGGCCATGTCTATGGCCATGGCAATGACTATGGCCATGTCTATGGTCATGGTTATGGCCATATTTATGGCTATGTCTATGGCCATTGCTATGGCCATGTCTATTGCCATGTATTTGACCATGGCCATGGCTATGACCATGCCTATGGCCATGTCTATGTCTATGTCTAAGACCATGTCTATGGATCTGTCTATGGCCCTGGTCATATCTTTTGACATATCTCTGCCAAGGTCTATGGTCATGGCCATGCCTATGGCCTTGGCCATATATAAGGCCATGGCCATGTATATGGCATTGACTTTCCCCATATCTAGGACCATAATTTTGGCCATGGCTATGTCCATGGTCATGGAAATTGCTGTGGCTTTGTCTATGGCCATATCAATGGCCATTGCTATGGCAATGTCTATAGCCATGGCTATGGCTATGACTATGGTCATGGCTATGGCCATGGCTATGGCCATGTCTATGGCCATGGCCATGTTTATGACCATGTATAGGGCCATGGCCATGTTTATTACCATGTCTATGGCCATGTCTATGTCTATATATAAGGCCATGGTTATGGCCATGTCTGTACAAATTTCTATGGCCATGTCTATAGTGATCTTCATGTCTATGGCCATGGCTAGGGCCATGTCTTTGGTCATGATTATGGTCATGGCCATGACCATGTTTATGGCCATGTCTATGTCTATATCTAAGGCCATGTATATGGCCATGTTTATATCCATGGCCATGTCTGTGGACATGTCTATGGCCATGGCTATGGCTGTGGCCATGTCTATAGCTATGGCCATTGCCATGGAAATGGCTGTGGCCATCTGTAATGCCACATATAAGGCTCTGACCATGGCTATGGCCAGGTCTATGGCCATTTCTATGGCCATGATGATGGCCATGGCCATGGCTATTACCATGTCTATGGCTTTCATATGTCTATGTCTAAGGCCATGTCTGTGGCCAAGTCTAGGCCATGATCATGTCTTTTGACATTTCTATGGCCATTTCTATGGTGAAGGCCATATATGTAGCCAATGCCATTCTAAGGCCATGGCCATATTTATGGTCATAGCTCTGGCCATGTCTATGACAATGGCTATGTCTATGTCCTTGTCTATGGCTATGGCTATAGCTATGGTTATGTCTATGACTATGGCTATTGCTATGTCCATGTCTATGGCTTTCTCCATGTCTATGTCTATGACCAAGTCTATGGCCATGGCAATATCTATGGACATGGCTATGACAATGGCCATGGCTATGGCCATGTCTATTTGTGTGGCCATGTCTATGGCCATGTCTATTGCCATGGCCATGTCTGTGGACTTGTCTATGGCCATGGCCATATATAAGTCCATGGCCATGTATATGGATTGGGCTTTGTCCATGTCTAGGGCCATATCTTTGGCCATGGCTATGTCCATGGCCATGGAAATTGCTGTGGCTTTGGATATGGCCATATAAATGGCCATTACTATGGCAATTTCTATGGCCATGGCTATGGCTATGACTATGGTCATGGCTATGGCCATGGTTATGGCCATGTCTATGGCCATGGCCATGTTTATGACAATGTATATGGCCTTGGCCATGTTAATTACCATGTCAATGGCCATGTCTATGTCTATGTCTAAGGCCATGGTTATGGCCATGTCTGTAAAAATTTCTATGGCCATGTTTATGGTGATCTTAATGTCTATGGCCATGGCTAGGGCCATGTCTATGGCCATGATTATGGTCATGGCCATTACCATGTTTATGACCATGTCTATGTCTATATCTAAGGCCATGTATATGGCCATGTTTATATCCATGGCCATGTCTGTAGACATGTCTATGGCCATGGCTATGGCAGTGGCCATGTCTATAGCTATGGCCATAGCCATGGAAATGGCTGTGGCCATCTGTAATGCCACATCTATGGCTCTGACCATGGGTATGGCCATTGCTATGGCCATGTCTATTGCCATGTCTATGGCCATGGCCATGGCTATGACCATGCCTATGGCCATGTCTATGTCTATATCTAAGGCCATGTCTATGGTTCTGTCTATGGCCCTGACCATATCTTGTGACAAATCTTTGCCCAGGTCTATGGTCATGGCCATGTCTATGGCTTTGGCCATATATAAGGCCATGGCCATGAATATGGCCATGGCTATGGCCATGTCTAGGGTCATATCTTTGGCCATGGGTATGACCATGGACAAGGAAATTGCTGTGGCTTTTGCTATGGCCATGTCAAGGGCCATGCCTATGGCAATGTCTATGGCCATGGCTATAGTTATGACTATGGCCATGGCTATGGCCATGTCTATGGCCATGACTATGGCTGTGGCCATGTGTATGACCATGTATATGGCCATGGCCATGTTTATGACCATATCTATGGCCATGTCTATGTCTATGTGAAAGGCCATGTTTATGGCCATGTTTGCAAACATTTCTATGGCCATGTCTATTTTGATGTTCATGTTTATGGCCATGGCTATGGCCATGTCTATAGCCATGTCTATTGCCATGGCCATGTGTATGACCTTGTATATGGCCCTGGCCATTTATATTACCATGTCTATGGTCATGTCTATGTCTATGTCTAAGGCCATGTTTATGGCCATGTCTGTAAACATTTTTATGGCCATGTCTATGGTGATCTTCATGTCTATGGCCATGGCTAGGGCCAAGTCTATGGCCATTATTATGGTCATGGCAATGACCATGTTTATGGCCATGGGTATGGCCATATATATGTTCATGTCTATGGCCATTGCTATGGCCAAGTCTATTGTCATGTCTATGGCCATGGCCATGGCTATGACCATGCCTATGGCCATGTCTATGTCTATGTCTAAGGCCATGTCTATGGCTCTGTCTATGGCCCTGGCCATATCTTGTGACCTATCTCTGCTCAGGTCTATGGTCATGGCCATGTCTATGGCCTTGGCCATATATAAGGCCATGGCCATGTATATGGTCTTGGCTATGGCCATGTCTAGGGCCATATCTTTGGCCATGGCTATGTCCATGGCCATGGAAATTGCCATAGCTTTGGCTATGGCCATGTCAATGGCCACTGCAATGGCAATGTCTATGGCCATGGCTATGGCTTTGACTATGGCCCTGGCTATGGCCTTGTCTATGGCCTTGTCTATGGCCATGTTTATGACCATGTATATGGCCATGGCTATGTTTATTACCATGTCTATGTCCATATCTATGTCTATGTCTAAGGCCATGTTTATGGCCATGTCTGTAAACATTTCTATTACCATGTCTATGGTGACCTTCAAGTCTATGGCCATGGCTAGGGCCATGTCTATGGCCATGATTATGGTCATGACCATGACCATGTCTATGGCCATGTCTATGTCTATATCTAAGGCCATGTATATGGCTATGTTTATGGCTATGGCCATGTCTGTGGACATTTATATGGCCAAATCAATGTTGATTGCAATGTATATGGCCAAGGTTATGTGTAAGGCCATGGTAATGTCTATGGCCATGGCTCTTACCATGTGTATGGCAATGTCTTTGGCCATGTCTATGGCCATGGCTATGGCTGTGCCCATGTTTGTGGCCATGTCTCTGGCTATGGTCATGTCTATGAACATGGCTATGTCTATGTCCTGGTCTATAGCTATGGCTATAGTTATGGCTATGTCTATGACTATGGCTATTGCTATGTCCATGTCTATGGCTTTCTCCATGTCTATGTCTATGGCCATGTCTATGGCCATATCTATGGCCATGGCAATATCTATGGACATGGCTATGACCATGGCCATGTCTATGACCATGTCTATGGCCATGGCTATGACCATGGCTATGGCCATGGCTATTTCTGTGGCCATGTCTATGGACATGGATATGTCTGTTGATGTGTGTATCGGCATGGCTATTGCTGTGGCCATGTTAATAGTTGTGGCCATATCCATGGAAATGGCTGTGGCCATGTGTAATGCCACATCTATGGCTCTGACCATGGCTATGGCCATGTCTATGGCCAAGTCTATGGCCATTATTATGGCCATGGCTATGGCTTGTCTATGTCTATGTTTATGGCCATGTCTATGGCCATGTCTAGGCCATGATCTTGTCTTTTGACATTTCTATGGCCATGTCTATGGTGAAGGCCATATATGTAGCCAATGCCATGTCTAAGGCCATGGCTATGTTTATTGCCATGGCTCTGGCCATGTTTATGGCCATATATATGGCCATGGCTATATCCAAGGCCATATAAGTTGCTGAGGCCATGTCTATGGCCATGTCTATGGCTATGTCTATGACCATGGCTATGCCAATATATATGTCTATGGCTATGGCTATGGTTATGTCTATGTTTATGGCTATGGCTATGACTCTGGCTATGTCTATGTCTATGGTTGTCTCCATGTCTATGTCTATGGCCATGTCTATGGCCATGTCTCTGGTCATGGTAATGTCTATGGCCATTGCTATGACCATGGCCATGGTTATGGCCATGTCTTTGGCCATGTCTATTGCCATGTGTAGGGCTATGGTAATTTCTATGGCCATGTCTATATCTCTGACCATGGCTATGACCATGTCTATGGCCATGTCTATGTCTATGGCATGTCTATGGCTATATCTATGGCCATGGCCATGTCTGTGGACATGTCTATGGCCATTTTTCTCAGTTGTGCTTGAGAAGGGATCCAGTTAGGATACGAAATATAGCATTTGTTTATAAGTTTTGTTTCACTGATGGGCTTCCTTACTATTTAGTGCTGTATGTTAACAGTTTGGACTTATTTACTGTTGCCCATAATGAATCCTCCAAGACTGTCACACTACTTACGCTATTCCCCTGCTTTGAGAAGTTCATATCGATTCTATGAAAATGCTCTTCTCACCTTATTTAAGAAAAAGAATAAAAAACTCTTCCTTCAAGAATGCATAGCGGAACAGGTCTACCCAAAGATATTTGGTTTCAGGAGATGGACAAGCAAAAAGGATATCTTTCCCGACTTCATAAGGCTGTTTCTTCAAGACCGGCTATCAATTGCTACCATGGAAGTCAAGTCTGCTAGGAAAAGATTCCACCAAGCTTCAGATAATTTACTTCTAGTTTGTCCAGATGAAGGTATTTGCCACTTTCTTTCGCGGTTTGCTTTTGACAGGGCTTCGTACATTAGTGGCCTCCACTCCAATTCATTGCAACTAAAATTGGAAAAATTAATTAATGGTAGTTTGTGGTATGAAATATCCCTAACTGACAATGTTCTTAATTTAGCCAACCATAGGCTTACAAGAAACGAATAGGCGGTAATAGGGCTAGGATTAAATTTTGCATTAAAAGCAGGGAAAAATAATTTTCTTGATTATATAGTCGGTTTTGATCAGTATTGTGCTAATAACAGTTTTGATAGAAATAGCATGTGCTTAAAGGGGATTATTCTTAATTTGCTTGATAAAGTCAATAGTAAGTGTTCACTACCTAGAAGGTTTCTCTTGGCTATTAAGTCGCTTAAACAAAAAGATGATATCATCATAACTAAATCTGATAAGGGGGGAAAACTCGTACTTTTGGATAAAAGTACGAGTTTTCCCCCCTTATCAGAAACTTTCCAAAAATTCCTTAGTGAACGTTGCTGCCACTTTCAATAAAAATGTTCTGGACATAGCTCAGTCAAAATGTGATAGGGAGGTCCTTGAGAAATTTAAAGTTATTAATCCTCAACTCCCGTATTTTTATGGCTTGCCCAAAACCCATAAGGAAAATATTCCTTTGCGTCCTATTGTTTCATGCCGCGACTCTTTCACTTCAAAACTTGCTACATGGTTAGCCAGCTTACTATCTCCATATCTAGGTAAATTTTCCCAACTGCACCTAAAGCATTCAGAGGATTTCATTCAGAGATTTAGGTTATCCAATGTTCCCATGAAAGGGGTTATATTACTCAGTCTTGATGTAGAATCACTTTTTACAAATGTCCTAGTAGATTCTGTACTTAATTTCCTTGCTAAGAAACTTGAAACCTTTAAAAAGAATTTCCCCTTTCCCATAGCAAAAATTATCAAATTAATCAGACTCTGCGTGAGTACTAATGTCTTTTCTTTCAATGGCAATTTTTATAGGCAAAAGTTCGGTTGTAGTATGGGAAGTCCTTTGTCTCCAATTTTAGCCAATTTGTATATGGAATATTTTGAAACTGAGCTTCTGAGAGAAATCAAACCTCTCAACATGATTTGGCTACGCTATGTTGATGACATTTTTAGTTATTGGGATGATGCATGGGGTACCTTTGACGAATTTGTAGCACAATTAAATAGATTAGTTCCTTCCATTAAATTTAAAGTAGAATGGGAAAACGAGAACCAAATGCCTTTCCTTGATGTCCTCATTGTTAGAGATTCTTTGGGTTACAACTTTAAAGTCTATAGAAAATCCACCCACTCTGCGTCTTATGTGCACTTTTATAGTTATCATGAAGAAAAAGTAAAATAAAGTATAGCTTCGAATTTATTCAATAGAGCCCTCCGGGTTTGTAGCACTAATTATTTAGAACATGAAATTCAAACGGTTTATTCTCAGCTTGACCAACTTTGTTATCCTCCCCCTTTCATAGACAAAGCTCTGCAGAAAGCTAAACTGGTTTTTTACAATCCTCACAGGACCCCTAAAGAGAATAATTTCAACAAAATCCTCCTTCTTTTTCACCAAAAGCTAGGCGTCATAAATGATACATTAGGTAAACAGTCCCCATTCACTTTTAACTATACCACCACTTTAAGAAAAGAATTAGTTAACGTTAGCCAAAACAAAAAAGAAGCTAATGCTGGAGTATACCAAATAAGCTGTAATGATTGCAATAGAGTGTACATAGGACAACCAGGCCGCTCTCTATCCCAGAGAGTCTTATAACACAAGAGAGCAGTAAGATATAATCAAGAAAATTCGGCTCTTTTAACCCACATCAATGAACATAATCATCGGATTGATTGGAGTGGTGCCACTATGCTATTTAAAAGTACCTGTCAAGTCAAACGGAAAATTGTGGAATCTTCCCTCACTGAAATGAAGGACAATTTCAATCTATATAGGGGGCAATGGACCCCTGACATAATTGATAAAGCCCTCTTGAAGCGCTGCCTCAACGAAGTTAGACCTCAAGATAAA
>JAXCGZ010019774.1:27500-32500 GCA_037179515.1 Halocaridina rubra
ATATATATATATATATATATATATATATATATATATATATATATATATATATATATATATATATATATATATATATATATATATATATATATATATATATATATATATATATATATATATATATATATATATATATATATATATATATATATATATATATATATATATATATATATATATATATATATATATATATATATATATATATATATATATATATATATATATATATATATATATATATATATATATATATATATATATATATATATATATATATATATATATATATATATATATATATATATATATATATATATATATATATATATATATATATATATATATATATATATATATATATATATATATATATATATATATATATATATATATATATATATATATATATATATATATATATATATATATATATATATATATATATATATATATATATATATATATATATATATATATATATATATATATATATATATATATATATATATATATATATATATATATATATATATATATATATATATATATATATATATATATATATATATATATATATATATATATATATATATATATATATATATATATATATATATATATATATATATATATATATATATATATATATATATATATATATATATATATATATATATATATATATATATATATATATATATATATATATATATATATATATATATATATATATATATATATATATATATATATATATATATATATATATATATATATATATATATATATATATATATATATATATATATATATATATATATATATATATATATATATATATATATATATATATATATATATATATATATATATATATATATATATATATATATATATATATATATATATATATATATATATATATATATATATATATATATATATATATATATATATATATATATATATATATATATATATATATATATATATATATATATATATATATATGTATTGTGGAGGAGAAGCTTGAGGAGTGGAGAAGAGTGATGGAGGACAGAGGACTGAAAATAGCAGGATGAAGACTTGAGGGAAAGATGATGAGGATGGGGAGGTCAATTTGCAGGGGAAGGTGTTTAAAAGAGTTGAAAAGTTCAAATATTTGCGATCATTATTTCCAGAGGATGGTGAACTAGAGTCAGAAAAAACACACAGAATACAAGCGGGTTGGAAAAACTGGAAGAAAGTGTCTGGGGTGCTGTGCGACAGGAGAATATGGACTAAGTTGAGGGGTAAAGTGCATAAGACAGTTGTGAGACCTGTGATGATGTATGGAACAGAGACATGGGCAATAAAGAAGACAAAAGTAAAAAAACTGGATGTGGCAGAGATGAGGATGTTGAGATGGATGTGTGGGGTGACAAGAAGAGATAAGATCAGAAACGAGGTAATTAGAGGTACCTCAAAAGTTGGAGAAATATTAGATAATATACAAGAAAGTAGACTAAGATGGTATGGTAATGTCGTTAAGAGGGATGAACAGTATGTTGGGAGGAAAGTGATCGAAATGGATATACAGGGTAGGAGAAGGAAAGGGAGACCAAACCGTAGGTGGCTGAATTGCATCAATGACGACCTGTTGTCAAAGGTTTGTCGGTAATGAGGTATGGGACAGAAACAAAAGGAGAAAGCGGGCAAGAAACATCGACCCCACAGAAAATAGGAAAAGATGTGGACAAAGAAGAAGATATATATATATATATATATATATATATATATATATATATATATATATATATATATATATATATATATATATATATATATATATATATATATATATATATATATATATATATATATATATATATATATATATATATATATATATATATATATATATATATATATATATATATATATATATATATATATATATATATATATATATATATATATATATATATATATATATATATATATATATATATATATATATATATATATATATATATATATATATATATATATATATATATATATATATATATATATATATATATATATATATATATATATATAATATAGATATATATATATATATATATATATATATATATATATATATATATATATATATATATATATATATATATATATATATATATATATATATATATATATATATATATATATATATATATATATATATATATATATATATATATATATATATATATATATATATATATATATATATATATATATATATATATATATATATATATATATATATATATATATATATATATATATATATATATATATATATATATATATATATATATATATATATATATATATATATATATATATATATATATATATATATATATATATATATATATATATATATATATATATATATATATATATATATATATATATATATATATATATATATATATATATATATATATATATATATATATATATATATATATATATATATATATATATATATATATATATATATATATATATATATATATATATATATATATATATATATATATATATATATATATATATATATATATATATATATATATATATATATATATATATATATATATATATATATATATATATATATATATATATATATATATATATATATATATATATATATATATATATATATATATATATATATATATATATATATATATATATATATATATATATATATATATATATATATATATATATATATATATATATATATATATATATATATATATATATATATATATATATATATATATATATATATATATATATATATATATATATATATATATATATATATATATATATATATATATATATATATATATATATATATATATATATATATATATATATATATATATATATATATATATATATATATATATATATATATATATATATATATATATATATATATATATATATATATATATATATATATATATATATATATATATATATATATATATATATATATATATATATATATATATATATATATATATATATATATATATATATATATATATATATATATATATATATTATATAATATATATATATATATATATATATATATATATATATATATATATATATATATATATATATATATATATATATATATATATATATATATATATATATATATATATATATATATATATATATATATATATATATATATATATATATATATATATATATATATATATATATATATATATATATATATATATATATATATATATATATATATATATATATATATATATATATATATATATATATATATATATATATATATATATATATATATATATATATATATATATATATATATATATATATATATATATATATATATATATATATATATATATATATATATATATATATATATATATATATATATATATATATATATATATATATATATATATATATATATATATATATATATATATATATATATATATATATATATATATATATATATATATATATATATATATAATATATATATATATATATATATATATATATATATATATATATATATATATATATATATATATATATATATATATATATATATATATATATATATATATATATATATATATATATATATATATATATATATATATATATATATATATATATATATATATATATATATATATATATATATATATATATATATATATATATATATATATATATATATATATATATATATATATATATATATATATATATATATATATATATATATATATATATATATATATATATATATATATATATATATATATATATATATATATATATATATATATATATATATATATATATATATATATATATATATATATATATATATATATATATATATATATATATATATATATATATATATATATATATATATATATATATATATATATATATATATATATATATATATATATATATATATATATATATATATATATATATATATATATATATATATATATATATATATATATATATATATATATATATATATATATATATATATATATATATATATATATATATATATATATATATATATATATATATATATATATATATATATATATATATATATATATATATATATATATATATATATATATATATATATATATATATATATATATATATATATATATATATATATATATATATATATATATATATATATATATATATATATATATATATATATATATATATATATATATATATATATATATATATATATATATATATATATATATATATATATATATATATATATATATATATATATATATATATATATATATATATATATATATATATATATATATATATATATATATATATATATATATATATATATATATATATATATATATATATATATATATATATATATATATATATATATATATATATATATATATATATATATATATATATATATATATATATATATATATATATATATATATATATATATATATATATATATATATATATATATATATATATATATATATATATATATATATATATATATATATATATATATATATATATATATATATATATATATATATATATATATATATATATATATATATATATATATATATATATATATATATATATATATATATATATATATATATATATATATATATATATATATATATATATATATATATATATATATATATATATATATATATATATATATATATATATATATATATATATATATATATATATATATATATATATATATATATATATATATATATATATATATATATATATATATATATATATATATATATATATATATATATATATATATATATATATATATATATATATATATATAT